>CATIWR010278600.1:0-23203 GCA_949677035.1 Omphalea diandra
ATTTCACTAAATCACTAGTGTTTTACAAGCTCACACTCAACTTAGTGTTTAGGCTCACACTAAACCTTACAACTTGTGTTTTACAGGCTCACACAAAAAACCTTTTACAAGTGTTTTCAAGGCTCACACTAAAACCTATCAAAATATGTGTTTTATGGCTCACACATAACCTATGTGTTTTAAGGCTCACACAACAACCTCTCTATAGTGTTTTAACAGGCTCACACTACAACCTTTACAATGTGGTGTTTAATACTCACACCCAACACTTTCAATCTTACAAGAATTAAAAGAAAAATGAGTAGCAAAGGATTGACAGCTTTTTCACTTGTAATAAAATTCTTAACCTTTGCTATTAATGTTTGGTGGAGTATTTATACTCAAATTCCACTGAAGAAACTAATGGCTAGTTTACAATAGTGCTTTAGGAAAATATAGTCGTTGTGTTTTTTCAGCCAGTATAAGTCGCGGTTGCTAATTCATTTGTGTAGACTGCGATTCTAACCGAGAATCAGTCCGTCAAAGTTTGTAATTTTTACTTCTCAAATCGCGGTCGCTACTAACATGTAGCCTTCGCAATTTTTGACTTCCAACGACTTACTAGGACACTTGTCAAGCTCTGATTATGGACATCTTTCCATTGTGAAGCTTTTTGTAATTCGCGGTCTCGATTCCGACGTGACACAGACAGCAAATTCGTTTGTCATTTTTGGTTTGCTTCTTTTTGCTTGTTCGCGATCGGGAATGACTTCGCGGTTTAGCCTGTTTGATTTCTTGCAAGTCTTCTCAAGAGTCACAGTCGCGAATCCTTGATTGCGGTTGCGAGAGACGTTGGAGTTAAAAAGATTTTCTTCCAACTTAACTAGAGAGACTTATTTCTCTGTAAAATCAACACTTGAATAAAACATTAGTAATGATCAATCTCCTTTGTCAAGATCAAAAGAGGCTCTAGACTTAGGATTAACCACCCTAGTCCAACACCTTTTGATAGATGTTGTAAAAGTTTCATGCTAGCATAACCAAGTCTTCTATGCCAAAGCCAAGATTCAGTGCGAATAGAGACAAGACACTTGAAAGATTACCTATATAAATTGTCTAAGTCAATTAGGTAGGTATTACCCCTCCTTTCACCCTTAAAGACTACATTTTTATCCACTAAAGTGGTAAGCTAACATTCTATAAGGTCAAAGGTGACTTTGTTACCTTTATCACATAATTAACTTACACTCAATAGATTATGCTTTAAATCATCAACTAAAATCACATTATTAATAAGAGAGCAACCTTTCATATCAATGATTGGAATGCCAATTACTTATCCTTAGCATTGTTTCCAAATGTGGCATTGCCATAATTTTTCTCCTTGATGGATGTGAATAGCTCCTCTTTTTGGCCATATGCTTTAAGCATCCATTATCTACATACCAATCATATTCTTCCTAAGAGGCTTTCAAGCATTCCTACAAAACAAAATCATTTAACCTTTATTTAGGTACCTAAACATACTTGGGTCTTTAGGGATTAAACTTGGAAAGGTCCTCCATTTTAAGGTAAGCCTTCCTAATGTAGCAAAATACAATAATGTGTCCAAACTTCTTGCAATAATGGCATTAGAGTTTTGACTTATAAGCCTTTCTCCTATGAGCAACCTTTATGTGAGCAGGAGGCCTTCTTAGTTATGTGAATACATGTATGTACAATAGTAGTGAGGAGTATAAGAGAAGTTTTTATGTGTGATTTTGAGCATGCCTCTTAATGTACATGTATGCATGATTTGCTCTTTGAGGCTTAGCTCTAAAGTTTTAAGAAGCTTTTCTTTGAGCTTTAGGCATAGAAGACTTAATGCTTAAAGTACTTTTCATCCCAATCACCTATATACTTGAAGTTTGAGGTATAGAGGCTTTAATGAAGATGGAGGAGAGCATGTGAAAGATGAGGCCCCATTAAAACCAAGTCCACATCTCACAAGGGGTGATTTTTTAGATACAAGAAGTATATCTAAAGCTTCATTTCCTTTGTGAAATCTAAAGATAAAGTTTCTTAACTCAATAACTTGACCTTTCAAAGAATCATTTTCTTTTCTTAAAAAGTCAAAAGATAATAAATTTTTAGAATTATTTTTCAAAGATTTTTTAAGTTCTTCATTAGAAGTTCTCAAGTCATTTACAAGCTCATTTAGACATTTAAATTTATCCTCTAGTTTTGAACATTTTTTCTTATAAAACATCATTTTAGATTTATACTTATCACATCTCAAGGACATAACCTCAAGAATCTCATCATCTTTATTCTCAAATGCATCATATTCATCACAAGAATAGGAAAAAGTACTTACCTCATATGAGTTGTCCTCTTGAGCCATGAAGCAAAAGTTGGCAACCTCTTCTTCTTCATCTTCTTCACTTGAATCATCATCCTAAATGGGCTTGAAGTTTTTCTATTTCTTCTTATCCCACTTCTTCTTTTTTAGCTTAGGACATTCAGATTTTATATGACCTTGCTTTCCACATTCAAGCAAGTTACCTCATTCTTTCTTTCTTTCAAGATGGATGATGAAGTTTTTTTGACGTTCGTTCTTTCTTTTCTTCTCTTCATGAGCTCCTTGGACATCTTTAAGAGCATTGCAAGTTCTTCTTCCTTATTCTCACTCTCATCATTATCACTAGTGTTATTTTCTACCTTTTTCTCCTTGTTAAATTTGAGAGTAAGAGTCTTATTTTCTCCCTTCTCACCTTGAGATATCTTTTTCATTTATTCATCCTTCTGGAGAACCATCTCATAAGTGAGAAGTTTACCAATGAGAACATGATTAGCACCTTCCTAATCTCTTGGTTAGACTCTTGAATGCCATAAACCCTTGCCTCAAACTTCTCCATATAAAGCATTTTAAGGATTTTTGCATTTACCTCATGATTGGTGAGGACTCTTCCATACTTCTTCATATTATTGATAATTGCTAGAAGTCTATTAGTCATCAATTCATTCTTTTTCATTATGAAAATCTCCCATTTGGTTACATACATCTCTAATCTACTAGATTTCATAAGAGTTGTACCTTCATGGTAGTTTTCTAGAGCCTTCCATATTGAATGGGCAGTTTGACAATGTTGGACTCTTCTAATCTCTTCTTTAGACATAAAGCCTATGAGAATTGTCACTACCCTCTTATTCTTCCCATTTTAGTTCCTATGAGTTTCAACCCATTCTTCTCTTAGGAGTAATTTTTCACTATCATTCAATACTCTTATGAGTGGCTTCCATTATTTAATAATAATGTCCCATAAATTCACCACATCATTATCAAGATATCTCCATTCAATACTTTTAATAAGTATAGTCAGATTCATCAAAAAAAGATTTAAGGTGTAAGTGGATTCTTTCTTGTACCATGATCTTCCCTCACATAATTAAGGCTTGAATTGAGGTTAAGCTTTAACACTCCTTGTTGGTCATTATGCAACAAGAAGGAAGGGTTAACTTAGTGGGAAATTTTAAATTTTAATGAGCAAGCAATCAATGCAAAGTTAAAAAGAAATAGTAGAAGAAAAGAGAACATAAAGATTTATAGTAGTTCAGGTGTTAACAAATGTTACGTCTTCTTAATTCTCCAATTGGTTTTTTCACTAACACTAAATGGTGTTTCACAAGCTCATACTTTATATTTTACAAGGCCCACACATAACCTCACAAGTGTTTTACAAGGCATATACAAGAGTTTTTACAATTAAGGATCACTCTAAAATCCAATCTTAAAGGTGTTTAAAGGCTCATACCAAACCTTAATAACTCAAATACAAAGAATTAATGAAACAGAGTTGAGAATTCAATTTGCAAGAGTTTGACTATAATAAATGTTATTCTTTTGCATTTAAGGCCATTTGGTGGAGTATATATAGGTTCCTCCCACTAAAGAGTTGTTATAAACAAAACTATCTCTATATCTTTAAAGTTATTGGCAAAATTTTGCATTTAATACTTGTCAAACAAAAGTCATGCTGGTGATTATAAGTTGTTATCGCAGTTTTCACATTTGCACTAGATTTTACTGAATCACGGTTGTGAACTTCAATCATGATTAACGGCTAGTTACACGTGGTACACTAGCATTGGTCATTTAGAAAACTAGTTGTTAGGTCTCTTTAAAGTAGGTTGAAAGTTCTTGTTATGAGCTAGGAGAGTTGGTTGTGATTTTCACTGCGAACTAATGGAGATTTAGCATATGGTAAATCGCGGTAGCTACCAAGGTTTCATTGTCGCAATTTTTTATCTTTCAATGGGTTCTTTGACAGACAACACCTAGTTAAGAGAATGAGATCCCTCTAATGGCATTTAAAGATAGAGGTTGCAACTAATATCGCAACTTCCATCGCGAACTAAACTATAAAAAATGATCATCAACATTTCTTAGATAGCGGTCGTGACCCTTAAGTCATGGTTGCGAATTAGAGGTAATTTTTTATACTTTGAGCTTTCAACTTCCATTCAACTTCTAATGAGTATGTAACTTAAATTATAGAAGAACAATACTTAAAATTGACATTAGAACCTTCCAATTTATATTGTCTAGATTAAAAAAGAATTTGAACTTAGATTTGACTAACCTAGTCTAATATACTTTTTAACGGGTCGCTATTTAATTTCAACTAACGTTAACTAGTTCAACAATAGTTGGTGATTTCCATTAATGTCAAAGTCACTTAGTCATTCGGCTTGCTCAATAGACATTATTTCAATGTCAACTGTCATTGATCAATTTAATAATCATTGAAAGTTTTCATAAATGTTGAAGTCCCTTACAAATTCATACAAATGAATTAATGTGCCTTTGAAAAACTTTTTCAATGGATCATTTTTTTTTTTTATGCCTATTGGATATTTTCATAATCATTAAGTGGAATTCCATAGCAATTGAATCACTCACTCAACCATATTTTATATTTTCTAGCTCTCTTATTCCTTTGTAAACTTGTCAATGTAAGTATAACAAGGATCTTTTCACTTCAATTAGAGATCTTGCAAGTCTTAAAAAGTGTAATGAATAAATATCTTTAAATTTGAATGTGATAAAATTGAGGGTTCTAAAATCACATATAAAATACTCCTACAATAATCAATAATCTTATTCATTATTTATTATCACTAAAATAAGAATTAGAACCCTTAACGTCCAACAATAAATTTATAGAAAAGCCATGAGTAATATATAAAAGATTTCTCATGTCTTTTTTTTCTTTTCTATATATTTTAAAACGGTTAAATAATGCGACATACTTAAGGTTAATATTGTAATTATTTATTAATTTTAATTATTTCATTAATATGAATTGAAGTTGAGACTAAAATTAAAAATTTACTGAACATTTAAAATTTTTAAGTAATTAAACCTAATAGAAAGTAAAAGAGCTATATAAATACAATATTAAGCATACTAGTCACGAAACCGTGTGTTATATGGCATAATTATAATAATAATTTTAAAATAAATTTAATATTTATTTTTATTAAATAAATAATTCATTATTATTTTATAAAATTACAGTAAAATAATAACATAAATTTTTCAAAATTTGTAATTATTTGAAAAAATAGATATAACAAAAGATTGTCTATTAATTTGTCTTCAATCTTATACGACATAATTTCAAAAGAAAATTTGTCAAATTTAAATAAAAGAATTTTTGAGAATTAATTAAATAAATAATATTAAGTATTTCATAATAAAAAAATGAACTAACAGATAGTTGCAAATTATATACATATGCAATGTAGCTATAATAAAAGATTGTCTATTGATTAATAGCTTCAATCTTATGTGACATAATTTAAAAAATATTAAACTTGAATGAAATATTTTCCTATAATATGTTATATCACTGTAACTCTTATATACTTAGAATTTTAAATAAATAATAAATTAATTTAAATTTTAGCTTCCTATTTTTAAGTTTTTACTTTTTAAGCATTTCTAATTTTTTTAGAAGCTATTTAAACTTTTTTATATTTTAGATTTTTTTAATTTCTAATTCATAATTTTTTATATATAACCTCAGCTTTTTATTTCAAATTTTTACTTTTTAAGTTTTTTATTTTTCATTTAATAGTTTTTTAATATTTTTAATTTTCTATTTATAATTTTTTTCATATGACAGTTTTTTGTAACATAAGATAAGATTAAACATAATTGCTTAATAATTGATAAATAATAATTTAAAATTAATTTTAATATTGAAATTAATAATATATATTGATCACTAGGCATTTTGTCATGCATTCCATCGTTTGAGAACACCCATTTCTTGTTTGACTTTTTATATTCAGATTTCTTCATTAGCCTATTGTTCAGATTTCTTCTCTTTTTCTTCTTCTTGAATTGAGATCTTACACAAGATTGACCAGGATAATTAATTAAATGCAGAAAATTTGGAAGATCTAGAAAGTAAATAAATACAATAGGTGATATTGATTCAAGGCATAAACTTGCCGGAGTTGAACTAGAATCATAATATATTACTAATTAAATCTCAAAAATCAAAATTTGCTGGTTGGAAATGAAATTAGTCAAGAATTTTGAAATTTGAATAGAAAATCTTTATTCTGCTATAACATCTATTGACCAAGAATTTTGGGTATAGCACCACATTGAATTGTTGAGCAAAAATTGGAAACTTACATTATAGGCCGCATAGGTAGTTGTGTTTACAATATTGATGTGAGTTATGTTCAACAATGCAATTATTTCATTTCCAAAATCTCATTTTTCAAACATAATATCAAATTCCGATTAAGATATATTGATTTTATATATTCAGTTTTCTTAATTATCAGACAACATTATGTTATTTGTTAAAATACAAATCCATATGTGAATTACATTTCAATTTCAAGTGAGATCAATTTGACAATATAAATATAATGGGACACTGATACATGGTGCAAAACATGGCATTTACAATGATATTGTTTCTTGCACTTTATTTGAAATTTTTTTATAAATCTTGGATAAATTTTAATAGAAAGTCTGTTTTTTTTTTATTTAATTTTACTAAATTCTATATTTATTTCATTTATTTTCTGTTATTGCGTACATAAAATCATGTACAAAATTCAATTGGATATATATATATATATATAGTGATAATAAATTTTATATCAATTTTATTCATTTTTATAATTATATATCAAAATTTATAACAGTTAAATACAATCTTAGTTTGTTTCTATTATCATCAAAAACATATTTGATTATTTTAAATTTAGTGTACAATTAAAACAAATGAGTAAAATCAGTACGGGATTTGTCAAATAAAGTGTAAGATGTGACATATTGTATGTGTCGCACTTTGAGCAATTAAACATTTTCCCTACAATGGTCCCTTTTTTAATTCATCAAATGGTGTTCATTAGTATGTCACTTGGCAGTAGAGGTGAGCAAATGAATGGTTCGGTCGGTTCAGTTTAGTTTTTATCAAATTTTAATAAATTAAATTTTTTATACTTATAACTGAACCGAAATTTTTTAAAAAATAAATTAATTGAATCGATTAAATCGAATTTTATGTGTCTATAAACCGAACTGAACCAAACCGATCTCATAAAAATCTGGTTCAGTTCGGTTTGTTTAAATTGAAATACATATATTTTAAATCTGGTTCGATTCAAATTGGTTTGATTTTATTTATTATTTCGGTTAATTCGGTTTTTTCATTTTCTATCTAAAAAACTGAACCGAAAACCAAAAATCGAATTTTTTAAAAATTATAATTGAACAAACCAATATTATTAAAAGATCAAACCGAACCAAATCAGCTTAATTCATTCGGTTTTTCGGTTCGATCCGGTTTTTGCTCACCCCTACTTGGTAGTCTAGTTCATTGATTTCGAACTTCCAAATAGTAATTAAAATTTGAAGATTTTTTTTATATATTGAAACTGAAGTTTAGTGTCAATAATGACCAACCTTAATATCCTATGCTGAATGGGGAAAAAAAATGAATGAAAAATTATATAAACACACAAAGACATCTATTTAATAATGGCTTAGTTGCAAAAATAATAATAATTATTATTATTATTATTTGATCACTAAATTTTAATTTTGGTTATGTTATTAACTATTTAATTTCTTTTCATTTTTATCATTGATATAATTATCTCACAAAATTATATTTGAAATTATTGCTGTGATGTGTTATAAAAAGGTGAGCACCATGTATAAATATTAATGAGGGACTTCCGCCCGAACCAATTCCTCCTAACCCATGATGCTTTGGTACAAAAACAAATCAGTAATAGAATTACATATATATGAATGTGCCAAAAACAAAAGGTCGTGAAAATTGGAACCGCCATCAAAATTCGTATATATATATATATATATATATATACACACACACACGAAAACTTTATTTATTTTGTGAAAAATGATTTATCTAAAAAAAATATTTTATGAGCTAACATATGTTCAATATTTGAAATACATTATAAAAAAATAGCAATTTTCTTTTAATTTATAAGATTATAATAAATTTTAGATCAAAAATATTTTTTATTTATAATATTTATTATTTAATATCAGAAAAAATATATAAAAATCAAAATTTTTATGGGTTTCACTATTATTGACGATTACCACCAATCTATGATAACCAGTGATAGATGTTGATAATCAATAATGACCAATAATAATAAAAATATATATTTATATAATTTATTTTTATTTGTAAAAATTTGTCAAAATTTGAAAAATGGTTTCATTTTTTTCAAAACGGAAAATCATTTTCTTTAAAAATATGACTTAACTTTCCTTTTGACCAAAAAAATATTTTTCATTATCAATTTTTTTGAATATATCAAAAAGAAAAAAATACGAGAAAAATATTTTTTATAAAACAAATAAAGCAAAAGGCTTTAATACTAGTTTGTCTTCAAATCCAACTATTATATTGTAAAAAGGAAAAGTGTAGTTATTGTGAGGTGTGAGACGTACAGAAATAGTCGCATTCATTATCACAATTGGCCTCGGATGAAATATTTTTTTCACACTAATTTTTTTTTCTTTTTACATTGAAATAATATTTTAATAGCACAGTTTTTTCTTTAAATAAAAAATAGAATTTGTTCAAAAATATTTTTTTAATCTGTAAAAAAATGAACAAAATGTTTGAATGACTTAGGTAATACAATTTTTTCTCTTTTCTTTAAATAAAAAACAAAACTTGTTCAAATATTTTTTTATTCAAATTTTGTACAAAAAATGAACAAAATTATTTGAGTATTTTGAGTGCTCCAGTTTTTTTGTTTTTTCTTCAAATAATTTGAATGCTATAGTTTTTTTCTTTTTAAACAAATAAGAAATAAAATTTGTTAGTATACAAATTTTGTAAGTAAAATGAAAAAATTCTGTATACACGGAATTTATAGAATTTCTTCAAATTTTGTATAGAAATAAACAAATTTTGTATCTAAAGTAAAAAAATTTTATATTCAAATAATAAATCAAATACAATATAGTATGATTACTGTTACCATCGGAATCGTGTTGGTTTATTAAATTTTTTTAAACATATAAAAAATAAATGAAAAAATAAAGAAATTTATCAAAATGAATAAAACAATTAAATCTAAATAAATAAATTTTGGATTTACCGTGTAACAATTGTTCATTCAGTAAACTATGACAGTTTTCTGACTTCCAAAATAAAATATGAAAAAAATAAATCCTTGTGACATTGGTAAATAGCAGCCAAACTTTCCATATTAACTCTATCAAAACTGAAAAGCATCAGAACTTAGAAGGAAAGCATTTTCTTGAACTGAAGAAGGAAAGCATCGGGTATGGAAAACATTATATCTGCCAGAGAAAAATGAACAAAAGCTAGTTCCAAATTCTGCACATTAAATGTACCAAAAGCTAGTCACCACAAGTATAGCTTCTCCTTCTACATCAGAGGTGAACAACCATTGCATTGAAAAGAATACGTATACATCAGAAATTTTATTTTATACATGGCTGGATAGCCACAATTTCTCTTCAGTGAAAGTAAAAATTACTTTCGAAAAAACATACAACATTTTGAGATAGCTGGCTTCTTTGCCTTGGTTAGATTCTGAGATCCCTCTCTCCATCACAGGGATCATCAAACTCCAAGAAGCTAAGCAAACATGATCACCATTTCATAAGAAAAACACCAATAAATTGGGGTGGAATATTTTGAGAGTAAGTAATATCTGAAGGTTCTAGCTGTACAACCAGAAACTAGGTGGTGATTTCAATGCTATCAAGCCAAGAAACTGGCTGCATTGTTGAAGGCCTCACCTTCGGGGATTCACTTAAGCAAAGGCAAGCAATATTGAGAGCCTGCAGTAAACGCTTGTCATTCTGCTTATCATAAATGAATGGATCAAAGATCTCACTCTCTGTTTTCCTTCATCATCTGAATCACCCATGAAATCAAATTTCGTGATCCTTTTAGCTTGCACATATCCAAGGGCCTTTTCCCAATAAGAAGCTCCAAACGAACAACTCCAAAACTATACACGTCCCCTTTATAGGTGGCGACAGAGGCTTGGCCATACTCGGGAGGGATGTAGCCTAATGTCCCTACAAGATGAGTCGTTACATGGGTATCACAATATAGTATGAGCCTTGCAAGACCAAAATCTGCTAAATGGGCTTCAAAATTCTCGTCCAAAAGGATGTTACTTTACTTTATATGACTGGTGCAGATGCATGCCCCCTTGCAGGCCCCTTGAGCAATTCGGAGCCTGGTATTCCAATCCAGAGAAGATGGTCCATCCGTTTTCTCATGAAACCAACAATCCAAGCTGCTGTTTTCCTTGTATGAGTATATTAAGAGCCTGTCACTTTGGAACATGCAATACCTTGGAGATGGACGAGATTGGGTGTTGAGCTCTTGATAGAGTTTCAACTTCAGCACGAAATTCCCTTTCCATCTAACCATAGTTACCAGAAAGCCTTTTGGTTGCAACCTTCCTACCATCAGGGAGGGTGGCTCTGTAAACTAGACCAAAACCCCCATAGCCAATGATATTATCTTGGTCAAAATTATTGGTAGATTTCAGAAGGTCCTCCGGGATGAGCACTTGATAGTTCTCTTTATTTTGGAAAAGAAACACTAACCTTGAGCCGAGTTCTTCCAAATCTTTATAATTGGTGTCACCCACCTCTTTTTCAGGATCAATCTCCCCTCAGCTAGGTGCCTGCAACACAATCATGAACAAGAGAACAAGAAGAAAAGTTGTCCCAAATACTTGTTGACTATGTTGACTCATTTTGATATCCCACATCGAGGAAATAACAAAGAGAATGAAAGTTATTTTTTTTTTTTTATAAAAAGAACCTTAATTCCTTCAGTTTGATCATCCCAAAATTGTCTACTTATCTCTTAGGCAATTTTCAATATTTTTTCATCTTCTTTAATATTTCGCTTTGTAGTTTTTTTCTTAGTGAAATATAATTTTGTTAGTGATCGAGTATGTAGGCATAATTGGCCGAACCTCGTTAAATTCTGGTGTTCTTTATTTTTAGTCTTTAGAACTAGTTCAATTAGATGTAAAAATTGTATTTTTACATGGAGACTTGGAAGAAGAAATCTACATGACTCAGCAGAAGGTTTTAAGGTTGCTGGAACAGAAAATTTGGTATGTAAACTTGAGAAATCTTTGTATGGGTTGAAGAAATCTTCAAGGCAGTGGTACAAAAGATTTGACAAGTTTATGATAGAGCAGAAGTACACCAGGAGCATATATAATCATTATGTGTATTTGCGCAAGCTACAAGATGGATCTTTCATATATCTTCTTTTTTATGTTGATGATATATTGATAGCTTCAAAGAGTCAGACAGAAATTGAAAAATTAAAGACTCGATTGAGAAAGGAGTTTGAAATGAAGGATTTAGGCGAAGTAAAGAGGATTCCTAGCATGGAGATAACCAAAGATAGAAAATTAAGGAGGCTTTGTTTGACTCAAAAACAATATTTGAGAAAGGTACTACAACGTTTTGACATGAATGAAAATGCAAAACCTGTTAGTACTCTGCTTGCTCCTCATTTTAAGCTGAATGCTTCTATGTCACCAAAGAACAATGCAGAATAGGAGTGCATGTCAAAAGTATTGTATACAAGTGTTGTTGGTAGCTTAATATATGTTATGGTATGTACAAGGTCCGACATTTCACAAGCAGTTGGGGTTGTGAGCAGGTATATGCATGATCCACGAAAGGAGCATTAACAAGCTGTGAAATGGATTCTACTGTACATTAAAAATACCATAGATTTTGGATTGATATTTGAGCAAAAAAGCAGTCAGTGTGTAGTCGGATATTGTGATTCAGATTATGTTGGTGATCTGGATAAACATTGATCAACTACTGGTTATGTATTTACTCTTGCAATTGGATGCAAAAGTTACTTTTATTATGCTCTGTGGTTGCAGTTTAATCTGATCTTCTACATCAGAAAATATTTCCTTGGTTCCACTGCATACTACCATGTTAAGGAGTCAAAGTTGGATCCAAGAGCAAAGAAAGCATTGTTCATGGGTATCACCTCTGGCATAAAAGGCTATCGTCTATGGTGTCCAAAGATAAAGGAAATAGTTTTTAGCAAGGATGTCACCTTTGATGAATTTACCATATTGAAAAAAGTAGATGTTGAGCAGTTAGATGATACTCCCAAGCAGATGGAGTTTGAGATAATAGTAATCCCAGCAGATGAAAAAGGTGTTTAGACCCATCCTACGGTAGAAGGAGATTTTCAAAAAGGAGTTCAAGGACTTTCTCAGCAACTTGAACCAAGTACATCTAGAAGGTCAGAGAGGGTGCACAGAATGCTTGGACGCTTTGCTGATATGGTGGCTTATAAGAAGACAACATGATTTCTTGGTCACTATGTTGATATAGTGCCTCATGCATCTCCAGTTGTAACTGATGACATTCCTACCACTTTTATTGAAGCAGTCCAAAGTTCAGAAGAAGAAAAATTGAGGATTGTCATGTATGAAGAAATATAATCACTTCATAAGAGTCAGACTTGGGAACTTGCTAGTCTCCCAAAGGGAAAGAAAGAAATTGGATGCAAATGGCTTTTTGCAAAGAAAGAAGGATTTTTTGGCCAAAATGATGTTCACTACAAAGCAAGATTGGTGGCTAAAGGCTATGTTCAGACAAAGGGAATTGATTATAATGAGGTATTTTCTTCAGTTGTGAAGCATTCCTCTATTAGAATTTTGTTGACTTTGGTAGCACAATTGGATTTAGAACTAGTTCAATTGGATGTAAAAACTGCATTTTTACATAGAGACTTGAAAGAGGAAATCTATATGACTCAGCCAGAAGGGTTCAATGTTGTTGGAAAAGAAAATTCCATGTGTAAGCTTGAGAAATTTTTGTACGAGTTGAAGCAATTTTCGAGCCAGTGGTATAAAAGATTTGACAAGTTTATGATAGAGCATAAGTATACCAGGAGGATATATGATCATTGTGTGTATTTGCGTAAGCTACAAGATGGATCCTTCATATATCTTCTTCTTTATGTTGATGATATGCTGATAGTTTCAAAGAGTCAGACAAAAATTGAGAAATTGAAGACTTAGTTGAGAAAGGAGTTTGAAATGAAGAATTTAGGCGAAGCAAATAAGATTTTTTGCATGGAGATAACTAGAGACAGAAAATTGATAATGCTTTATCTTACTCAGAAAAAATATTTGAGAAATGCACTATTATGTTTTGGCATGAATAAAAATGCAAAACCTATTAGTACTCCGTTTGCTCCTCATTTTAAGTTGAATGTCTCTATGTCACCGAAGAACAATGCAGAATGAGAGTACATGTCAAAAATACTATATGCAAGTATTGTTGGTAGCTTGATGTATGTTATGGTCTGTACAAGGCCCGACATTTCACAAGCAGTTGGGGTTGTGAGTAGGTATATGCATGATCCACGAAAGGAGCTTTGACAAGCTGTGAAATGGATTCTATGGTACATTAAAAATACCGTGGATTTTAGATTGATATTTAAGCAGAAAAGCAGTCAGTGTGTAGTTGGATATTATGACTCGGATTATGTTGGTGATCTAGATAACCGTCGATCAACTACCGGTTGTGTATTTACTCTTGCAAAGGCACCAGTTGGTTGGAAGTCTACTTTACAATCAACAATTGCTCTGTCTACTATAGAAGTAGAGTACATGACAATCACAAAAGCTATAAATGAAGCAATTTGTCTTCAAGGGTTGCTTGATGAACTGGAAATTGAGCAGAAGTACGTCAAAGTACATTGTGATAGTCAGAATACTATCCAATTAGCAAAGAATCAAGTTTATCATGTAAGGACGAAGCACATCGATTTTCAATATCACTTTGTAAAATAGATTATAGAAGAAGGTGGAGTTAGAATCTAAAAAATTCATACCACTAAGAATCCTGCTGACATGATGACAAAAGTTGTCACTTGGTCAAGTTCCAACTTTGTTTGAACTTGATCAATATTGCTAAAGTTTGATGTTGAATTTGGAAACACTATCAAAGGTTGTTTGAGGAGAGATTGAAAATGTTGAAATTTGCCAAGGTGGAGATTTATTGACTATGTTAGCTCATTTCTATATCCTACATTGGGAAAATAACAAAGGGAATGAAATTTTTTTTATATAAATAGAGCCTTAATTCCTTCAGTTTGATCATCCCAAAATTGTCTACTCATCTCTTAGCCAATTTTCAATATTTCTCCATCTTTTGTAATATTTCACTTTGTAGTCTTTTTCTTAGTGAAATATAATTTTGTTAGTGTCCGATGATGTAGGCATAATTGGTTAAACCTAATTAAATTCTGGTGTTCTTATTTTTTATCGTTATTTTTCAATAGTTATTTTGTAAGGTATAATTATAGTGATATATTGTGTTGTTAAGTTACTATTAAGGTGATTCTATTAAGGAGGTTGGGTTTTAAGTGGGACCGCTTGTGACCTCTCTAATCTTTCCTGGGAATCAACCTATAGTGTGATTTTTCAGTATAATCTTTCACTCTCTATTCATCTGTATATTTATTAGGTGAATTTTATGAGTAGAATATTATCCTTATTTCACAATAATACAATCCCAACAACCATTCCAATAATAATATTTTTGTTTCTTGTTGATTTCATCGATACTTCGCGCAGAACTTGGTCAGTGTTTGCATAAGGAGGAGCACCATGATTAGCACAAAGATCATTACCTTCAAAGCTTGAGTTAGGGAAGGTCAGAAATTTACCTCCTACAGGAATACGCCCATATAGATGATTGTAGGCAACATTGAACTTGGATAGAAAGCTAAGATGTACCAAGGATGAAGGTATGTTCCCTGAAAGATTATTGTGGGACAAATCCAGCATCTCCAAGCTACTCATCCTTCACAATTCACTTGGTATTAATCCAGAAAATTTATTTTACTTCTAACTCTTAAACATCAAGCTTTTTCATATTCCCAAACTCTGGCCAGACTGAACTAGTAAGTTATGACTGAGGTTGAGTACTAGTTGAAAGCTCCTAACCTGATTGCACTGGAATCCCCTTTCACTTTCATTCCTTTTCAAGAATAAGGGGGAATCTGAAGAAGGCTCCACTAATGAGATATTCCTGTTGATGAGGCTTGGCAAATGAGTTAAGTCTTTTAGGATTTCTCCAATAAATGAGTTATTTGATAAGTCTAAATAAAATAGATTTGCGAAGCTACACAACCAGAGCATATTATTTTTGCTCAAATGGTTTTATGACAAATCTAACAACTGCAATTTGGTGTTATCCCTCAACCAAAGGGGTACTAATCTTGTTAGTCTGCAACTAGCAATAACAAGTACCTTCAAGTTATCAAAACGTAGACCATGATGAGTAGGCAATTCTTCACCCCAAAAATTCAAGGTGAGGACCAAAGTATGCAACTTATTGCATTGGTGCAGGATTTGTAGGGCAGATGAAAGATTATGGATGCTGCAATTTAAGAAGGAAAGATAAGCAAGGCTATGAAAGTCCTTGAAGCTTTCTAGGATTTGGCCACTAAAATTGTTCCAGGCAAGGTTAATATTCTTCAAATTCTTACAAGACAAAAGATAATCAAGCATAAGGCCTTTAAACTTATTAGAACCTAAATCAAAACTGGCTAAACTAGTCATGGCAGAACAATTAAAGATAAATCCCACCACTCAACGAATTATTTCTCAAATTAAGCAATATAAGTGAAGCAAAAAAATTATTGGAATGACCTAAGAAGTAGCTAAAATTTGGCCAAGCTATAGAAAACATCTTGGACAGCTAATAACGTTAGGAAGATTTAGACAAGAAGAAAAGCTATCCCAAATGCCTCATTAATGACAATTAACATAACAGCTAATAACGTTAGGAATATGAATGTTGTGTTTATTTTCTTAATCTTCAAAGATCATTCAATTATAATGGCATGCACACAACATTTGATATACACAAATATAAAAAATTATCTTAGTACCCAGAAATGGTACGATTTACTCCTATTATATTGTATCACGTTTTATCTCTCTTACTCTCAAAATTCAAGTTATTAGCACTAACTTAAGCATCAGGGTAGTTGTGGGAATCTCAACCCCTCTTTAGCTTATTTGTGTCCTTTCGCAAGGTTGTTTCATTACGAGCTCAAGATCAAGGGTAATCATTTAATATATCTACTTTTATTACCTTCATATTTATTTCAAATATATAAATTAATTGAATTTTATATTGTGAGACTTATTTCACATAAAATTTTAAAGAATTAATTTTTTTTTAAATACATCAAGTCAATGTGAAAATATGTATTTAAGATATTTTATAAATATAGATAAAAGATAAATATATATCAAATGAAAGATACACAAATATTAATACTGAGATAAAGTAAGTATTTATTTTTTTAATATTTTCACTTTTCACATGATACATTTTTATCACTAAATTATAGTTGCATTTGTTAAAACAAGTATTTAATATTCTACATCCTAAAAATAAATCTTCTAAAATACATATAAGTAACAAGGACCCATAAATTTATACCTTAAAACGTTGAACTAAAATATATTGTCTAATCTACTAATGGCTTTCTCACAATGCCTAGCCACTAAGATGGCTTGGACTCAAATAATTTCACCCTATAATTAAAATAACACATTTTTTGGTCCGTTAGCATTTTTTTAGTGTTAAATTTCATTTAGTATTAAAAAACTAAAATACTAATGGAGAGCCTCGCGCAACATATTAATGTGGGAAAACTAGTAGTTGTACAAGTTGTTGAGACAACCGACTGGAAGCGGGGAGATTGCATGAGATTAAATGCGGACAAGAACTGAAAAGTCAAAGGGTGGCAACACTTGCATATGATACTTCCGTTTCTTCCTTGTAAGGGCGGGGATTTTTTTGTTTTTTTGGCACTTGCATTTTACTGCTTCCATTTCCTTTCATAAGTTAGTTTAAAGAAGTATCACAAAAATTAAGGATATATTTGAGAAAACTAGATATAGCTTACAATAGTTTTATATTAAGAGGGTGTTTGGAAGGAAGGAAAATAAGAGGGGAGTAAAATAAAAGAGAAAAGGTAAAATTCATCGTTTAGGAAGGGGAAAAATTAGAGGGGAAGGAAAATATTTAAAATTTTCCCTTCTGCCATTTTCTCTCCAACATGGAGAGAAAAAATGAAAGAATAAGTGAATTTTACTGAAATAATCATCCTGCCCCTGAACAATGTAAAAAATTACAGAATTTGATAGTCTATTACCGGGACCAAAGTTGCTTCATTTGTTCTCATCTTTACTCGGTAATTTTCAGGTAATATTTTAATATTTAAAAAATACTTTTGTGACATTTCAATATTTAAAAATTTATTTAAAATATTTAAAAAATAAATTTATTTAAAATATTTTTGTTACATTTCAATATTTAAAAAATATAAATCTATAAATATATTTTTTTAACATTTTAAATATAAAAATAATTTTAGAATTTTTTTCATATTAACATTATATTATCATTATATAAATTTTAATTTCATATAAAATCAATTAATTTATTAAATAATTATTTTTTACCATTGTACAATACAATTATATATCCAAATGTTTTCTTTAACAAAGGGTAAAATTGAAATTGTATGAAATATTATTTTTCTTTCCTTCCATATTTGGCTATCCAAATAAGGGAAAATAAATTTATTTTCCTTCCCCTCCTTTTTATTCAAACATGATATTTTCCCTCCTTATTTTCTTTCCTTCCTATATCATTTTGCCAAACATAGGATAAGTGTTTAGTAAATTATATTTAATAGTTATTATTAATTCAAAATAACTAATAAGAATATCTTGTTAATTTTTTATTTATTAAATTAAATAAATTAAAATTAAAATATAATAAAATAATATATTTTTCATATATGATTGTAAAATATAATTTCAAAATTTAGAATGCTATAATTATTAATTTATATTTATCAAATCATAATTATTATTTTTTCTTAATATTAATCAATATATGTCAATATATTTTCAATAATTAAAATATTTCATATATATATTTTTAAAAAAATTTATATATAATTATTTTATATAAATAATTAAAATATCATAATTTATAGTTAGTAGTTGAATAATAGAACTTTAAGAATAATAATAACACAATAAGGATAATTTTCACATTGCTTTAGTTATAAATTGATATGGTCCGAGACCAACACCTATAAATTGAATAGGCAAGTGCCCCTATTGAGTATAGTATATCGTAGGAGTATCGAATGTCGATCCCTCAATAACTAAAGTATTAGTATCAACTCTTTATTTATTATTTAACTGGTAAATTTAAATGAATTAATTACCTAATTAAAAATTAAAATAAGTTAATTCAACAAACTAAAATAATGAAAATATGAACTAGTGAAAAAAAGGTGACCAATATGACAAATGGTACTCAAGTATTGAACCCATAAGACTCATTAAAAAATTAATTTTCCAATAATATAATCTAATTCAATATTTATGGAACCGTGGAAATCCCTTTAATATGTTAAAATCCTTTTCAAGATAATTAACATCTAATTTTAGGTTGATTAATTAGAATCTCTTCCTAATTAAAACCCCCTAAAATTGCATTATAGATCCTTGAATTTCACTATTAGGTTTGACTCTAATCCAAAGGATTTATGTTAGGGGTACATGCAACTTCTTTCAATTGTGCTAAACCTATTCAATAACTTGATATCTCAATCTAAATTTAAAGAGTTGTAAAACAAGAATCAATATTTTAGACATATCAATTCAAGGAGATAAAAAGCAAACACAATTAAATTCTATAAAATAATGAAAGATTGTATTATCTAAAGAAAATCACAATTCAAAACTCATCTTAGGATTCATCATACCCAAGTGTCTAACTAATTTAGTTTATAATGAACATCAAAATAAAAAGAAAATAAAATAGAAAAGTTTTCATGATAAAACCTTTGTATTCTTCAATTCT
Organism: Omphalea diandra; assembly: GCA_949677035.1. Lineage (NCBI taxonomy): Eukaryota > Viridiplantae > Streptophyta > Magnoliopsida > Malpighiales > Euphorbiaceae > Omphalea > Omphalea diandra. Next base: position 19,508 of record CATIWR010278600.1, read on the forward strand.
CTTCAAGCTTGATGGATGACCAATAATTTTCATCCTGTAGACAGTTTCTTCCCTAAAAAAATAAAAATAAACAAAAACTTCTCTCTAAAAAACAAAATAAAAAAAAAACTTTCTTTTTTTAAAAGACTTTTCTCTCTCCTATTTATACTCCTCTTAGTCTCCCTCAAAATAGGAAAAATATCATCCTCCACCAATTAGAAACAAATTCTCACTCTCCCATTTAGGATAAGCCATGGTGAAACTTTCCAAAAAATGGACGGATCGTTTTTCAATTTAAATTAGGAAGGGACTAAAATTCTATCGAAAAAATATCAGAACTAGTCCTTAAACTGTAAAATTTCTGTTTGGTCCTTGGACTTCTGAAACTATACAATTCCACTTGAAAATTCCCATAATTCATCAATAAACTCCAATTTTCAGGATTTCCTATAAAATTATAAAATATAAGCCAAAAGTGAGACATTATTTAATTTTTTTTCAAATTAGACTCGATTAACAATAAAACTAGTCTTAAAAATATTAAAAATAAAGAACTATCATAAATGCAGAGTTTCAAAAAAAAAGCTCTAAATATAAGTTGATAAAAACTGCAGATGATTGATATTATATCCACTATCAGTTATTTTTTTGTTTGATTTATCAAACATGTATTCTTTAGTTGTTGAATGAAAAACTTTATCAACTGTATTTATTAGTTGAACAAAACACTCCTTAAGAATGCTATTTAATAGGCCTAATTATATATATAAGGTAACTATATTATCCTCTTTTAAAAATACTAAAAATAATGAATTATGGATAATTGCTATAAATCCCCAAACGTTTAACATATTTAACTAAGTTGTCCCTCATATTTAAAAATTATAATGTAAACCCCTCACGATTCCCCTATTACACTAAATAGTTCTTTCGTTAATTTTTATGTTAAATTTATGTAAGATTGTAATAATATCCTTATTTTAAATTTTCATTTCATACTATACTCCTCTTGTCCACAGGACTAGCTAAAAAACAAACAAACAAAAAAATAGATAAAGACTAAATACATAAAAGAAAAAACACATCAACAATTCTAGTAAAAACTAAAGAACACCCATCAGCAAAAACACACTTGAACAATTCCAGCTTTCTCCAAATCCTCATCAGCAAGGCAGTACTCATGCATAACCTAGTTGGAGTGCTCACCACATAGAGCCAGTCCAAAATGGTAAACAAGGGTCTTCTTCATACCAACACTTTTCTAGCTCCATCGAATAGGGCAGTCCTTCTCTATCCCTCAACAAATCTCTATTTTTCACATTCGACTTATACATCTCACTCATCTATGTCTGTCCAATAAAAACTAAAGAATACCCAAAAATTCTAATAATAAAAATAATAAAAATCATAACTAAGCATTTTATTTCTAGTTGATTATAACATCAACAACAATGGTGGTGTAGGCATTACTAATATGAGAAGGGGCATTCACGTAATAAAATGGACTGATGATGATGAATGTATTAGCTGCCACTTTTTTATTGCCATTTTGGGTAATGCTATGACTTCCATTAGTAACAATGATAATGCAAAACAAAGCTTTTCTTGGTTTAAAAGAAGAAAATACAAGATTTTGATGGAAACTAAAATGAGTCTCGAAATGGGTAATTCATGTTCTTGATGTTGAAGTGATGGAATATAATGGGTTTATAAGGGAAATTTTATTTTGTATTGACTGGTTTATCATTGTCAAAGTTGTCAAAATCGCAAGTTGGATCGTATGATCTTATGATATTTTAAGTTAAAATCATTCAAATGACTCAACTAGCATATAAAATTGCTACCCTTGTAAATTGAGGTGAACTCACTGTTCAACTTGGCAAAATCGTTAGAATCGTGAGTTGGGCTATGTTTTTACTTAGTTCATGCTGCAAGCATAATGAGCTTTCATATCTCTTGGCTTATTGTCTTTTAAAGTGAAAAATCTAACCTAACCCATATTTTTTAGTCAAAATGATATGTATTACATAATAAATGATAGAGAAACTTATTCATTTCTCTTATATACTGCATAATATGATTAGGGATTTGATGACCTAATATAATCCAAATAATCTTCTTTGTTGCATAAAATTACCTTCTTCATTTCTACTCGCCTCGACTTTTATTGCTACTAATCACCTCTAATTTTGTTGTTGTTGCTCGCCTCTATTTATGCTCTTCTCACTTCTCTTATATGCTCTATAGAAGCAACAATTGGTTTCTTACTTTCGAGGTACCATTTGTTGTTGCTCTTTATTTTTATTTTATTGGTTATTGGTAATTGAAAAAGTTGAGAATATTGCACCCTTTTGTTATTCTAAGTTTTGTCTTAATTAGGTTTATTAGTTTATGGAGTGGTAGAATTTTCAACTCTCTATTGTTGAATGATTGTTATGGTGTTATGGTCTTAATTAGGTTGCTTTGAAGGATGTTTGGTTTTCCTACTATCTTCTTTTTATTTTATAGCATGTTGGTGCTCACTGATTATGGTTTTACACATCCATTATGGTCTTAATTAGTTCCTTTTACTTGTAATTTCCATTAATTTTGTTTTTGACTTCATCTTTGATTTGTGCTTCTTTTCTTTGAAATAGGAGTACTCTTTACCCTATAAACCTCTCTCATGTTCTACCAATACAATGGTGGTATATGTTGCAATTCCACTAATGATCTATTGTTACTTTAATCAACTTAAAGCATTTAATGTTTCTAGTAATATGTGTGCTTCTCTTTTGAAATTAGTACTTAGTGTATATATAAAATAGCTATTTTTGTTTCTTTATCTATCTTTAATGTGCTCATGTGTAGTTCTACTCAATGAAATCATAATATATATATACATCATGGATTACTAAATATATTGTAAACAATATGTTTCTTTAATTTATAGACAATGGTTTGAATGCATCATGGATTACTAAATATGTAGAATTTAATTTGAATAAAAAATTATTTATATTTTTATATAGGTATAATTAAATTTTAAAAGAGTATTTTGTTATGTTGTAATATCTTATGTTTTTATGATTTCGATTCTAGGGTCCTCTATCAATTTTAGGGTGGAAAAGTGATTTTGGTAATCTTGATCATCATTGCCATTTTTTTCTTTGTGTGCTTGAAGTTGATTTTTTAACATGAACTTAAGGTTTTGAAATTGAGAAAAACAAACAAGGAAAGAAAAGGAAAGGAAACATTAGGGTTAGGATTTAAGATTGAATTAGGCAAAATAGAGAGGTGAAAGATTTGAAAATTGAATTTGAGTGAAAAAGAAGAATTAGGAAATGTGGAAATATTTTATTTGGATATTAAAGGGGTTGTGGTTTCAAAAAAAAAAAAAAGGACAAAGAGGATGGTTGTGGTGATGGTAACGTTACATGCACATTTTTAACGACGAAATGACTATTTAGTATAACAGGACAATCATGAGAGAGTTTATAGTATAATTTTGGAACATGAGAGACGACTTAATTAAATATGTCAAACATCAAGGAGTTTATAGTAATTATTCTAATGAATGATTTCTTATTTCCAATAAAATTCATTTCTCTACCTATTAGGAATATATATATATATATATATATATATATATATATATATATATATATATATATATATATATATATATATAGAAAAATTTTTTAAGAATGAGTAAGAAAAAAAGAAAAATATGTGATA
>CATIWR010278601.1:0-23457 GCA_949677035.1 Omphalea diandra
AATAAAAATAAAATATAATTTTTGAATAATAATAATAAATTTATATTTTAATATTAAAAATTTGATAAATAAAAAAATAAAAGAAAATTATATTTGAATGTATAAGGGTATTTTTGTCAATTTTAAGTTAACATTCCATTCAATTTCAATGCAAACAAACAAAATTAATTTCAAACCATTCCTTTCCATTCATACCATCCCAAATATAAATATAATTTAGCACTTCATTTTCAAAGCAAACCAATCCATTCCATTCCATTATAAACACCTCATCCAAACATACTGTAAGTGAAATAACATCATTTTCAACATTAGAAAGAAAAAAAAAAAGTTATAAGCCCAACCCATTTTGAATAACAGAAACCCAAAAAAAAGAGTTATAAGCCCAACTTATTTTGAACATCAGAAACTAAGAAATAGAGAAAAGTACACACTACACCCTATTTTTTCAAAAAAAAAAAAAATTTATATCCCATATATTGTTAAAAGACGTTATGATACATGAAAGTTCTATTTTTTATACTCCCGCTTTTTTTGCTTTACATTGTTACGACTCTTGTATCGTTGCTATCTTTATTCTCCTTTTGGCAACCATTTTGTTTTTTTTATTTTCATCTCTAGTTTATCACACATTTGATAAATTCTCCTTTTCTTTTTCTTTTTTTTTTTTTTAAATAATAAGAAAATGAAGATGCATGTGAGTTTTTATTTTCGTTTTCTAAAATCTAATAGGTGTTTTTGTTATTATTGTTGTTTACAATAAAAAATTATGAGTTTTTATATATTTTAGATGAAAAATAGTTAACAAATAAATATTTTTGAGCTAAAAATCAGTTATGAAAAGAAAGAAAATCATATTTGTTAGAAATTGAAGATGATGTATACGTTTTAATTGTTTTTTTTCTTCTTTTATTTTACCAATGATTTCATAAACCAAAAATAAACCTAAAATAAAACTAAAATAAATATTTTCTGTAAACTATTTTTTGTACTTAATTTTTAAAATTTTTGAACTGATAAGCCTAAAATAAAATAAAAATAAACATTTTTACACAAATTCTACCTTGATTTTTTAAAAGGTTGGATTATTTTTGAAAGGTTCTTAGCTAATAAACTGAGATTAAAACTAAATAAAATTTTTTGAAAGACTTTATTGAGTAAACATTATGATCAATATTAAACCATAAATAAACTAGTTATAAATCATTTATAAATATTTTACTGTGTGTAAATGTTTTTTACTTGATACATATATAAACCATATTGAATGATTTCATAAACTACAAATAAATTAGTTATAAACTATTTATAAATATTTTACTAAATATTATCTTCAACTTGCAGCAACTCAATTTTCTCTCTTTTATTACTAGTTTGGAGCTCAAATATGTTCATTTTTAACTGCTTTTATCCATAATATATCAAAACTCAAGATTGTTTATTCTAAATAATAAAACAAGCATTAAAAATCATATTAAATTTATTTTAAAGAGAAAAAAAAATATAATGAAATGGGACTGCAATGTTTTTGTTGGGTTCAGAAGTATCAAATGTGGAACGATGCAAGTAATTGACATTTGTTAAAATTGACATAGAAAAGAACCCTATTTCCTATATGGTCCCAACTTACTTTAACTGTTTGGATGCCATGAAAATGGCGTATGTTGATGGAGGTCCACATTTGTGGAAAAGAAAAAATTATATTAATAAAATTTTCCTTATTCAGAAATAAAATTTTATTATTTTAAATAAATTTTAAATTGATAAAATCCTACTATTTAAAATAAATCTATAATAAATTGAAAGTATTTTATTTTTTAAATAGTTGTATTTATTTAAAATAAATGTAGTGTCAATTTAAGTTATAAAATTAGTAGAGTAATTTTGTTTAAATTTCTAATTAGAATGAATTCTCTCAAAATTTTATATTAATTTAACTTTTTCATTAAATTATTTTTTAAATAAAAGAATTAAATTTTTTAAATATATGTACTTTTTAATAAGAGAACAATTAAAATAAAATTTTTTTAATTAAATTCTTTCAAAATTTGAGTTTTCAAATAGCCATGCATATAGAATAGATTATATTTGAGCCAAAATTTATTTTAATACATCTTGTTACAGTTCATCTTAGATTGAAAATAAATAAAAAAATTAATATTTTATCAAATATTTAGATTTCACATTCACTCCTTTCACCTTTTAATTTAGATATAATTTTTTTTATATGATATTCTCTAAACTTCAAACTTTGGAACGGTGAGATTTCATGTGGACATATAAAATTGGTCATATATAAGAAATTTTAAGAAAAAAGAATTGGTCAAATTTAACTCTTGAGTTTTTAGCATTTCTCCAAATTATTTACCAAATAATAAAATCATTAACTCAAATTTTTTGAGTTATAGATTAGAATAAAATCTTATCTTTCATTCAAAGTACATGATTTCTCACATGTAACGAAATCTAACTCTTTTATATTTGTGTGTAAATGAGCATATATACAAAGTGTAAGAATTTTTTAAAAAAAATAATGAAAAGAGAATTATAATAATAGAATTTGAATTATAAAATCCATTGTTACCTAATATCATCTTCACTAGTACATTAATAAGAAATTTTTTACATCAATAACCCTTGAACAAGAAAATTCTTTTTTTTTTTTTAAATGTTGCCTTCACATATCATATAATTAAGATTTTCCCACTTAAATACATGGGATTTTAATTTTTTGGACACAAAAGTACATGAGTTTTTAATATTCGAGTGGGGACCATCCATGTGTGCCTGCGCCAATGCCAGTGACAATAACATGGAAACGTACAAAGGCCAAATTTGAAATTTAATATGATGGGCCACCTCTCAGTGAATCACTATCGGAGTTCTCCTTTTCATGTTTGTCCTTCCTAAAACAAGTTACCTGCCCATTGAGCTCATTACTTATTAGTTGTTGAATTTTAAAGTTTTATGATTGCTTGCTTTTGCTTCCAAAGGAAAAATAAGGGTCTAATTCCTTAATTTCTTGTGCATTATTCCCAGCCTTGAGTTTTACCCCTTTTTTTTGTTTTTTTTGTGAAATTTTCTAAGGTATTTTTGCTAATAATTTAGGTTTTTAGCTATATTTATAGAGCTAAAAGAAAAATACTAGTATGTTATAGTGTATTTTTACATTTAGTCCCTGATTATTTTGAGAAACAACTAATAATAGTTATTATTATCATTAATTTGAAGAATACAAAAGGAAAAGTTCAACACAGATTTTTATTATTTAAAATAAATCAATTTATTTGTCTATTTACATTTTTTTTTCTTTTCCCTAATCTTTTTGTTGGGTAATTTTTGTGATTGGAGTTTTAGTGATGGTCGTGAAGCAGTAGTCCATACCACATTTTTTTTTGACTCATTTGAAAAATATCCCTTGAAGAAGGATATTTTCCTCTTGGAAGAAATGATAAAATAAAGAGGGTTGAGAAGACTGAGCTACGTCAGATTTGAATCCTTTCATGATTTGTGTAATATAACTTATTTTATTTATTTCATATACATTATTTATTTTAAATTATATAATTGAGATTTTATTGAAAAATAAATTTTAAATTTTAAAAAATAAGTTATTACTTATTAAAATAAAATTTAATAATTAATTTTGAATTTAATAGTTCATAAAACATTGTTAATAGAAGTGATAAATTAGTCAAATTTGATGAGTTTGGATTGAATTTTCAATCAAGACATTTTCAGATCATGTCAATTTTGATTTACTTATTTTTTTTTAGGTGGATTCAAGTTGGATTATTTTGGATTGTAGGATGAACCAAGTTATATTATTAAATCAAGGTGCATAGAAATTTTAGATAATTTTTTAATACATTTTAGGTTTCATGTCATATTACTTATAATTTTGACTTTAAAATAAAAATAATATTTTAATTTTAAATAAAATTTAAATTAAATAATTTGAATGACTATGAGTCAAGTCAAAATTAAAATAATTCAAATTGATTTATTAATCGAATTTGGAATTAGGTTGGATTTAATTAAAAAATTTTAGATCATTTTGAATTTGAAACATTTTAAATGTACTTCTAAATTAATTTGAATTATATCTCAAGCGAATTTAAAATAAAAAAGACTATATTTAGTAATCAATCGTATTTATCCAAATAGGGAAGATTTCAATCTCATCCATCCAAGCTCTGTTTCGCACATCGAAACTAGAGAAGGGGCCGGAAATTAAGAAGATGAGTTAGCTCCAATTGATTCACCACTAAACCAGCATCAACATTGTGTTATTTTTTTTAATACATTGAAAAAAATGGCAATTAAATTTTTTAAAAAAATAAAAAAATATTTTTATTCATAAATAGTCATATAATATTCACAAAAGAAAATAATTTTATGATCTAAAATACCAATATAAAATTAATTCTTAGTATTACTAATAATGAACTGCACATTAACTCACCTATGAAATTATGATTTTATTTTTACTATGAATATTGTTTGATAACTTTGTATTTTTATTAATTATAGAGATTCCTATAAGATATGACATTATAACGTGATATAAACTGAGATTTATGTAATAAATCAAAATAGATTTGAAAAATGATATTCAATAATATATCATCCTATGCATTATTAAACAATCAATCTCAAATCATCAAAATTCTAAAAAAAACATAAAAATTCTCATAAAAAAAGAAAGTAACAAAACTCAAACAAAACCAATAAAAAAAGATAAAATAAAATAAAAATTAATAATAGAGTAAAATAATTTACTTTGTTAAAAAAAAAAAAAGACTAGTTGCCGATAGAAAAAAAAAAGAAGAGAAAGAGAGATCCAATTAAGTTAACATCTCAGGAAGTAGTTTTATACATGGAGATGCGCTTCCATGTTTAATTATTTGAATCCACTAGGAAAAAAAATGCAATGAATTTATACCAACAAATAAATTATCATAGAAAAAAAACCAATACAAAGATTTTATTTTTTTCCAATTAACAATGAAATAAAACTTAGAATCCAATACTCTTACATTAGTGTTACATTCTCAAGATTGCTCTCTATTGTGTTGACACATGAGTAAGAGTTATTTAATTTGACATTTAAAAACTTAAAAGCTTGTGCGGTATTGGTATAAAAAAATAATATAAAATTAGTGAAATTTATTTATATATTTTATCATTTAACATGTTTTTACAAATAATATTAGTTAGAGTTTGTACATTATTAAATTTGTGAAACTAAGAATATTTAAATTCTATAAAATTTGATAAAATTTACAGATAAATTCTAAACCTTTAAAATAATTAATAAAACACAATAAGTTGACTTTAACTGCAATATAATTTGTATTTTTTGCAAATAAATACCATGTCTAATTAACCAACATAAAAATTTCATTTACAAATGCAAATAATAATTAAAATTAAGAGATTTGTTAATAAGACTTATAAACTGTTTTTCAGTACTTACCTCACAAATTAACTACACTATTATAATTTCAGTACTTGTCATCCTCCATTTTAATTTCATTTCACATTTATTTTTTCATCTAAACAGTATTTGAGCTTAGGTTTTTTAATAGTGGTGTTCCAGCCAGGTAGAGAACCAGGAACAAATAAATCCCTATACTCATTGACCTAAGGTTTGGGATATATACTATCATTATCAACCATGACCTAAATCCCACAACTTGTACCTGGAAAAATCAAACAAGTCTCAGCTTTGGGATATATACCATCATTATCATGACCTAAATCCAACAACTTGTACCTGGAAAAATCAAACAATTTTTAACTTGACCCTCTGCTCCATTGATGGGGCATGGGGATGGGTTGGATTTTATGCACATAAAAAACCCTACAAAATTTTTATTTAGTTTATTAAGTATTGCATAAACCCATACTTAGGCCTGCGTAATGATACATAGACTCCAATTTTAGTGCTAGATACAAACAAACTTGTAATTAGCAGTTAGAATTGTTTTCCATGTAAAGGAAAAGGAGCAGCTTGTCCGGCGAAGATTGCTGCCCTCTTCACAAACCGCCCTTTCATTCTGGGCCTTTTTTCTGCATTCAATTTCCTCACCTCATATCTTATTTTCTTTGAGAACAACCTTGTTCTCCTCTTCTCCCTGTACCTCGAAACTCGTGCCTCTCGCCCTCTGTCTGCCATTGCAGGATGCGCTCCTACCCCACTGCTTTGATCTCCGCGAGGATGCTGAAGTTGCGCTCCAAAAATTCCCTGAAAAAGAGTGTTGGTATCTATCAACATTAGCAACTCAACAAAACAAAGAACCATAGCACTTCTTTAGCTAATTAGAGTTTCAGATTTGTAACAGTATGTAAACGACTCCAGTACCATTTAACTATAAATTTTTTATTAAAGCAGCGAAGTTTATTATGGTTAGAATCATTAATTGTTTGTAACTTCGTATTATAAGACATAAATCTACAACTGAAATAATTGAGCATAAATAGATGAAAAACATATATAGCAACTGTACCATGCAGTCCTGCCAACATTCGTCGGCGTCGATATCCGGCCGATTTCCTGTAGTCCAAGGAGACCCTTGGCTCGCCCAAGCAGTAATAACAGCCTCATAATCTAACCTCAATAGTATCTTTCTCTTCTTATTGTTTGTCTTCATTTTTTCACCATCATCTTCATATTCTTCATTCTTCTTCAAACCCACAATCTTCTCATCTTCCTCTCCACAGGTTGCAGAATCATAATCAAAATTCAACTCAAAAGGTGGTTCTCTTGCCATATCAATCTCTGCATCCACATGGCATTCTCTTACTGTTTCTTCTTCATCATCATCACCATCTTCTTCCTTTCTTATCCCTACTGCCTCTTCCTCTTCCTCTTCAATCTTTACCTTCCCCCTTCCAAAAGAATACTCTCTCTCCTCTTTACAATCTATTAGCCCTAGCTCCTCCATCCCAATAGACTCGTTTTCAAGTCCCCTACCAAGCAAACTCTCCACATCCGCAGCAAACTCAGCAAGATCCATTTCAGATGGAAGAAAACCATGTAGGTTTCCACCATCCTTTCCTCCTCCGGCACCTGAAGAAACTTTTGATTCGACTCCCTTACAATCAAGAATTATTGGATCATTATCATTACCACCGCCACCACCAGCAGCAGCAGCAGTTGAATTGCATAATTCAGCAGCAAAAGGGTCAAAGATTGGAACCCTATACAGTAACTGCTCCTCTTCATTTTCTTCATGAGATGTCTCATCTGAACCCACTTCAGGCACAAGAGGAATAGGGTTCCTTAGCTTTTCTTCAATCTTGGAAAGAGATAACAATGGCTTGGCGCCATGTCTTGGTGTCCTGGCCTTTCTAGTGAATCCATGGTGCCAAGATGGCTGCACAGCAACATGGTCTAGAGATTTAAGAGAAGCAATCTTTAAGCGGACACGTTCATGTCTACGGGCTAATTGGTTGGCGGAATGAACCGAGGAATCACAGGATTGGCAAAGAAATGCATCATCAGCAGCACAGTACCATCTAGCCCTTTTTCTTATACAACTATCACAGGGTCTTGCCGTTTTGCCACCAACGGCGTTGGCCACATTTTTGGTTGAAATCATCAAGAATAAATTAACAAGATTGGAAACCGAAAGCACACAACAGAAAAAATCAAAATCAAAATCAAAGAAAAGTTGAAGCAAGAAACATGAAATATCCAATATCCAAGAGAAAATTATTGGGTTGTGGGTAGGTGACTAACAGTGTATAGTACAATATATAAGAGGGTGTGACCCACATGCTGCGCTTTTACAGGCTATTGAGGGGTTTTCTTACTTTTTTTATGGAAGAACCTTTTGGATTGCACTTTTGGGACTACAAACAGAGCTTATCTGGTTTTTAATTGGCTAAGTTTGGAGGATTATCCAAACCTTTACCTTCTCATTGGCTGACTTTGCTATCAAAGGGATTTCTTGTGGGGTCAGGGTATGTTGCTGACTCGTCTGGTGTGGATTAGAATTGATGAGAATTTGAGGGAGACCCTTTTGTTAGTTTGTCATCCTACCTCAATTTTTTGCCTGTTTAAACAGACTTTTTGTTTGCCGTCCCCTTCTTCCGTTTCATTCCATCTACCTCAAAATTAACCCTTTCTTTGGTGTAAAAGAAATAAAAGAAAATTAAACTAAGGAAATAAGAAGAAAACAAAACAAAAGAAATTGGATTTCTTTTCTATTATTTGGAATTTTATTTTAAAAATAAAAATAAATATTGTACAATTTTATCCTTCAAATATGTGTTTTTGGTTCAATCACATAACTGACATAAAAGAGAATTCATAAAGTTATAACTTGAACTTTATCATTTCTCCCAATTTCCTCTCATCTCGGAAAAAGACAAATTAAGTGGAAAATAAGGTCATTATTTTTAACTATTTTTTTTTCATTTAAATATTTTTTTTTAGAATGATAGAAGATATTTTTCATTTATAAATAGTCATATGATATTTATAAAATAAAATATTCTTATTATTTAGAGTATCAATATGAAATTCATTCCTAATACCATTCGTAATTGCATATTAATTCAATTTTCAAATCATGATTCTATTTTTACTATAAATCTTCTTTAATTACTTTGCATTTTTATTAATTATAGTGTGATGTAAGCTAAAGTTTATATAGTATGTTGAAACATATTTGAGAGATAATGTCCAATAATATATTATTAAATAATTAATCTCAAATCACTGAAACTCTAAACAAAAACGAGACAAACACTCTTACTAAGAGAAACAAAATAACAAATCTAAAATAAAACTCTCAAAAGAGAAATAAGACAAAAAACTAAACAAATAAGGTAAAATAACTTATTTTATTAAAAAAAGAAAATGAAGAGAAAATGAGTTTACTACTAGTGAAATATACTAGCAATAATCCTAAAATACTAAAAAAAGAAGAGTTATTTTCAAAATAAAAAAAAGATAGAAAACTAGTTTTTCTTTTTAATTTAAACGTTCAAATAAGAAAAAACTAAAAAATTTCATTTTCTTTTTCTTCATTTTCATCATATCAAACAAGGCATAGGACTTTACCTTATACATTCTAGAGTTATACGACAAATTTTTTGCAATGATAATTTTATTGACTGAATAAGACGAGTTACATACATAATAGTAAATTTGATTTAATATGAATTTTAACCTTAAATTTTCTCAAACAAATTATAACAATAATGAAGTAAAACATTTTAAAGGAATATACAAATATGAAAAATGCAAAAAAGGCAATATCTCTTCTCAAATTAGAGCATCAATGTCAAGAATGCCCAATTTATGAAGAAAAATATAGAATTGATCATGATTCAAAGCCTTAATAAAAATATTTACAACTTAAAATTTAGTAGACACATGATAACTAATCTCAATGTGCTAAAAAATTGGATTTACATCAATATACGATGCAACTTGATTTTCACAAGATGATATATGAGCTATAAATGTGAAACACCAAGTGTTTGAAGTAAGCCATGCCGCCAAATGAGTTTAATTATGGCAATTGTCATGGATTGATATTCAACCTTTGTAGAAGAATGAAAAACTATAGTTTGTTTCTTAGTTCTCCATGAAATAGCTTAAGAGACATATAAGAAAGCCTAATCATATTTGCCTTGGAGATGAACCCTTAATCAATGTTAATATTAGTCCCAAAGATCTATCAAAAATCAAGCAAGGAATTCTTTAGATCTCAACTAAACCTCTAGAAAATTTATTTCTAACAACCTAAGTTATAAGGATTTAAACGATGTTAATTCAAGAACCCAAATTAACTAAAGTCAATTTAAGTCTAGAATAAACTAGTTTGCAAAGTTATTAAGTTTTTGCTTACAATTTCACTAAGTCATTTCAAGAACTCAAGAAGAAAAACAATCTCATAATAGCAAATTGCCAAAGAAAAATAATAAATCATTGATTAACAATGGTGGTTGAAGGGGGGAGGGGGGGGGGGGGGGCGGGGCGGGGGCGGGGGCGGGGGCTGTAGATAGCCATTACAATGCAAAACTTCCTACACTAAATAATATCATCCAAACGAAATTAAACTAATGTATCAAGCTAAAGAATTCGACCATGGTGGTGCTAGCTATCTAAAAAGTATCTAAACAACTATTCCTAATGAAAGTAGAAGAAGAACAAAGCTAAGACTATAGCCATGGAATGGTTCAGCCATGAGAGCATTGTTGACTTACAAAAGGCTAAGTTAAGTTGTATATAAGAAATAAACTCTAATGATGAAATCCTAATCCAAAGAGAAAAAGTCATATTCAGCGAATGAAGAAGAAATCCTTAAGAAAATGGAAAGACAATGTCGACTAAGCAAATCCTAGAAGATCTTTAACTTTGAGTTGTTGACCTTATCTTCTTACCCAAACATATCTTGACTCTATCTCTTTTTATCTCGGCCGCCCCTTATGTCTTCATTTAAGACATGATGCTTGTCTTGTCTTAGAACATCTTTATCCATTGTCTTAATATAGGACAACCTTATCTACTATGTCTCGTTCACACATGTCTTGTCCTAAAACAAAATCTTTTGGGCTTTTCTCTCTAATTGTTGGGCTTGTATTACAAACTCCACTCATTGAATTAAGGTGTATTAGAATTGATGAAGATTTACTAAATGCTTCTCATGCCATACCTTCTCTTTATGCTCCAATTGAAGTATGATTTTCCTTTATACAAAAGCTCAAATTGCTTGTTTGAACTTCTTTAAACGCCTTTTTATCATTCTCCTTTGAATTGAAGAGAATTTCCAATCTTTACATCCATGCTTGCTTCAGTTGAGATAACACATAACATAAAATGTAGCATCCAGATGTAGTTGTCATGGTTGTTGCATGAACTATTTAAGAACATGAACTATATATGTGATCTTAGAGTTGGTGACGTTGAGATTGAGAAGTGCTTAACAAGACAATGGTATTGAGATGCATCCTTAATCAAGTTACCAAAATCACAAAAAAATAAATAAATTAAGATTTTATTCCATGGGAAAAGAAAAAGGCTTAGCACCCAACATTTAACACTATTTCAAAATGTTCATTTTCATTCAAAGAATATGCTAAAAAGGGACTTATATGCCAAGAATATACTTCAAAGGAATTATGTCCTTAATTTGAAAATAATTATTAAGATAGTGTTTAGTGATAGGAGAATTATCTACAAGTACACAGTGTTAATTGTAGCACGAAAAATTTATCAAGGTCGGTCCACAAGGACAATGATGATTGTTATTTGATTAATTCTTATTGATCTAAATGAATGATGAAGATGTGAATGAATTTAAATTAACGAAAACTAAATTGATTAAAGAAAAATCAAATACGTAAAGTACTAGAGCTCCGTGTTTCACCTAGTGAGAATTAGATAATAATTATCAATGTCCAAACTGATTATTGAATGTAATTATTTCTAAATTACCTTAATGCTCCATCAAGTTACTAAACTATATCTAATTAAAGGGAAAATAATTATCAAAAGATATTTTTTTATTAAATCCCTTAAGTCCTAATTAACACACCATAAATATTTATATATATTTATTTACCTAAAAGTTTGTGTTTGATATTCTTTATCTAGGTTTATATTTCACCAGTCATTTCATAAATAAACCCTAAGATTAAAATTATATGATGTTCAATCATATAATTCATAATCAACACAAGTAGACCAAATCAAGAATTATAATTGAAAATAAAATAATTTAAACATTTAAATCACTAGCAATCCCTACTAGTCACATCCTTCACTCTAGTTGAGGATTTAGTTGTTCATAATCATAAAAAAATTCAATTTAATATTCAAACTCATTACAACTTAAACCAAGGAAATTTAAAAAAGTGAATACAAAGGATTGATGTAAGACAAGAGGAATAACTCATTCTCTTTTATTAATCTTCTTATGTCCAAGAGTTTTTCTCCAACCAAAAATCAATTTCAAAGTGTTTTTCTCCTCCTTTTATAGTCTTTTGCAAAGTTAGCCCTAAATCATTCCTTTCTACATTGTACGATTGAAAAAAAAATTAACATTTTGGGATTAATGCATGCTTGTTGTGCATGTGACAAAACTTAGCTCCACACAGTAGCATGCAAAACAGAGAGAAAAGTGTTGCATACGCGACGCTTGTCACACGCATGACTTATCTTCTATTAAGCTCTTTCAATTTTCACCTTGATGCTCGAGGTGACACTCTTATATTTAAAAACCTACCAAAATTAACCAAAACTTAAATTAGGCAATCAATTCCCAAAAATAGTGTTATCAATACTATTACTATCCTAAATTAACTAGAAAATAATAAAAAAATCGTAGAAAATTAACTAAAATATATGTGTTAAATTAAAAACATCATTTAGTATTTCAACTCTTCATGTCAAGTAAAATCATAAGTTGTTATGAGTAAGTCATTAATAAAACCAAAGCAACAAGAAAATTGATACCCATAAATACGTGAATAAAGGGTGATTGTTAAAACCAAATTAAATAAAAGTAAAAGAAAACTTGGCATACCAATTTTAGAAAGTTTACTTTAATACATAAAGAGACTTTTATAAGCAACAAATATGGTTACCATTTATGACATTATAACCATGAGGTATTTCTATGTACACTTCTTTATATAGATCACCATATATGAAAACAATATGAACATCAACTTAATTCAATTCCCATCAATGGGTTACAACCATTGTTAGTAAACAATACACAAACAACAACCTTGCTATAAGAGTATGTGTACCATAAAAGTCCAAGCCCTTCACTTAAGTGAAACATTTTGCTATAAAATGAGCTTTATAGTACTCAACAATCCTATCATCCTTGTATTTGACATAGTAGGCATGTTTATAGATTATGGCTCATTTTCCAAGTGAAAAAGGTTATAAGGTCTAAGTCTAATTTTGTTCTAGTTCAGTAATTTCTTGAGACATTGCTTTATTTCATTTTCAATCCTTAATAGGCTAAGAAAACCATTTGAGCTCATATTGAGATGAGATTGCTGCTTAGAGAGAAAAATGTAAAGGGTAAATAAATGTGTAAGAAAGAAATAAGAAAGATGATATGAAGTATATGAGGAAGTCATATTGGTTGAGCAAGATGAGATAGACTTACATATCTAAACGTAGTTATAAATATCTTTATAAAGAGGCTTTTGGCTATGACAAAGTGGTAAGGTAAGAGATGATGATTATGGAGTGATGAAATTTTGAACCTAAATTTTATTGGTATAGTCAATTATCAAAGTAATATCATACATAACATTAGAATTAGGAAATGCAATTTCAGGGTTGGTAATGTCAATATTTGAGTTAATAGTATTAGAATCGAGAAATATAACATTAGGATTGGTTCTAAGAACATCAAAATTACTAATAAAAACATTAAACATGACAATTCTAGCAGGACTAATATCACCATTTACGCCATAATCATCAAGAATGGTAATGGAACTATAAGTGGACTTAGAGTGCAGGACACTATGGTATCTTTGGCATAGAAAAGAAAGACATTTTTATGAAACATAACATCAAAAGATACATAAATTATTCACATTGAAATATCATAAACCTTATAGTTAATAGGTTAAATTCGGTAGGTTTTGGTTAAGTCAATATCAAATTGGGTTTATTTCAAATAGATTAGGTATGGTTACTTTAAGTAGTGGGTCAAGTTGGATGCATGATTAGGTTTATTGACCATATGAGCCCAAGGTTGATATGACATTTGCTTTAATTACATGTTTGAATGATGCTTCAAATGATAATAAAATCTCAAGAAGATTCAACCTTTCATCAAGTATTTTTACTTATAGGTCTTATTCCCAGGCATATTGGTAACTCCTAATGGACAATACTTTAAAAAACATGATCAAAGAAGAGTCAAACCTTTGAGCACCTAGCCCTATGAAGCCCTAAGTATTTTGGAGGGATGTTGATCCCCTTAAGATGCTTTTAAAGACGAAGACAAATATCTAAGAAGGAGGGTGTACCTAATCAAAAGAGATTTTAGCCCTCAAGATGCTTTTAAAGATGGAAGCAAAACATCCAAAAAATAGAGAAACTGTGAACTACTCAAAGGATGATCGAAAGGCTAGAACATTAAATGTATGGTCCTATGAATGGGCCTATATGTACAAGAGTGGCCTGTGCATATATGAAACACTTATCTAAGAAATGGAGCAACTATTCAAAGATGAAAAAGGGCCAACAAAGAAAAGTGGACCAAGCTAAATGGCTTAAAACGCTATGAAATAGCCTAATTGAATAACCCCATTCACTGTAAAGAAATTTAAAGAATTTTAGATAGAAAAGTGGAATGACTTAAGTGAATGGCCCTGTCTAATAAGAAAAAAGTCAAAGAAATTAAAGCAAAAAAGTTAAATGGCTTAGCAGCTAGTAAACGTCATGGAGGGATGATTAAGACAAGTTTGCAACAACCAAATGCAATAACATGAATGACTCCTTCACTGTGTGACAATTAGTTTTTTCAAAGCTGCCAAACTTGTTTTTTGTGTCTACTAGTTTGTTTTTGAAGAGTTTTTCTATAAATAGACCACTATATGAATCTTTGATAAGGATAGAAACCTAAAGAAAGCCAATACATTTATTTATTCTTTAACTTCTTATTTTTGAGTAAAGTGAGCTTTGTGAGAAATTGTAATCTACCTTAAGTTAGTGAGAATAGGCTTTCTTGTGCATTAAATTATTTGTTACCTATTTTAAAGGCTTAAACATTCATTATAAAGGCTTAAACCTAATTATCCTGTATAATTTGTGAATAATGACCAAACCATATGGCCCAAAATAGTTGATTTAGGTTGTTGTAGGAGTTAGGCCTAGACCTATATAGGCTGCTAACCTTTCTTATTAACTTTCAATGTGGGATTTTCAAGTTGATCCCTAAGCATCTCAAGCTAATACCTTTAGGCACCCTATGCACCTCAAGTTGATACCTCGATTGGGAATGTCACAATCTTCCCTCCTTGGACTCATGATATCCTCATCATAACTTACCTTAGTTTATAATTGGACTTATGCCATTAGGCCACTAACTGTAATAGCTAGGATGTAACCCTTACTTATTATAGTTTGTTAATGCCTCGGGTGACTCCACTTAATCTCTAGCCATGGGTAGCCCTTTCCTCATAAGCCTACTAGCTTTATGTAAAATTTTGACTTAGGAGGCTTTAATACTAATTATAATGGCTTGAGCCCAATTGTCTTGTATAACTTATGAATAATGGCCAAATCACGTGGCCCAAAATGCTTAACCTAAGTTATTGTAATAGTTAGGCTCAAACCAATATAAGCTACTAACCTTTCTTATTAACTTTCGATGTAAGATCTCTAAGTTAATTCCTAAGCACCCTAAGTACCTCAAGCTGACACTTTGATTAGGGATGTTACACTCATTGAGCTTCTATCCTTTGTAAAGTTAATAAAATTGGTATTGAGGCTTTAAAAATACTAAGGCATGAATTTGTCCTTATTGATCCTTATAAAAAGAGATAGGAAATGGATAGGTTATATCTTAACTTGTAAAAGATTGTGAAAATCCTAAGTGGATGCTTAGAAAATGCATATAAACATTATTGGTCAAACCATTATAAATTCTTGTATTGAATTTTCTCTTTTCCTTCTACTTCCTTAAGTTTAAAAGTAACCAATCCACCCCTCATGGCTCTTAGGTTATGATCATTACATAGTTTAAAAGTGGTATCAGAGCCTTGTCTATTATTTAATCTTAATTATAAGAGCAAAAGATCTGTAACAGCCTAAAATAAGTATGGACTTAAAGGCCAATTGATTGTGAGACCTTCATTCTTCAATGGAATGGACTGTTAATATTAAAAGAGTCAAATCTATTACTTCTTAAGATCAGAATTCACTGAATCATAGAGAGGGTCCATATATCTCCATGAAGACACTTCCTAATAAAAGATTCGTTGAGAAAGACATTGATGAAATATATAATAGAGAAAAGAAGCAAATGACCAATAATGACAAAGTTATCCATATGTTTTCCTATTCCTTGAGTAGAAGGGAGTATATCAAGGTGAGCACGAAGACTACTACTAAAGAAATATAGAAAGCCCTAAAAATTACATATGAACACATAAATTAAGGAAAATAAGATGGAAACCCTCATCTTCCTATATGAGACCTTTTTTATAAAGCAATAAGAGAAAATTAGCTAAATGTATGATCACTTCATTCAAATAGTTAAGAAAATAAAGGCTCTTAGAAAAACTTTCACTAATGAAGAATTAGTAAAGAAAGTTTTGAGGTGTCTACTAAAAGAATGGCTTAGTTAGGTCACTTCCTTTATAAATTTAAATGACTTAAAGATCATGCCTTTAGATGAGCTATTGAGAAATCTCATTGATTATGAGATAGCTCTCAATAGGCAAACACCATCTGTACCACGAAAACTAGCAAGAAGAGGATGAGAGTTGCACTCAAAGCCACTTCTAAGTATTTAAGCTTTAATGAGAAAGAATTAGATGAAGAGGATGTGGCTCTCATGACAAACTAATTCAAGAAAACGTTTCAAAACCTCCCTTAAAGAAAAGGAAAGAACAAGCTTGATTAAGTGAAAAGTTATGGGTGTGAAAAGTTTGGTCATATGAAGACCAATTATCCAGAGGCCAAATTTGATAAGAAGGAAAATAAAAAGAAGAAAGTATACAAATCCACTTGGGATAATTCAAACTCCTTTGAATCAGGCCAATCTGAAGAAAAGCCAAGAAAAGTAAGAAGAGAAAGAGCCAATTTATACTTCATAGCTATTAAAGACAATTCTCAAAATGAGGTATGCCTTAATGCTTTTGATAGTGACAAATAATAATGATCATGAGCTTAAGAATATATTTATAATTAAAAACCCTGTGAAAACTCTAAAATCATCTAATAATGGTTTAGATAAAATTTTTAACAAAAACAAAGTTTTAAAATAGAATTGGTGGAACTAAAAATAAGTTTTGAGTTTTTGAAAATGGAAAATGAGGCTTTGATATATAAGAGAAAATTTTTATAAAACTCTTTATTCTTAAAATGAGAGTCTCAAAAGAATGTTTTGAGTTTGAAAGACTTTTTTGCCTTTTTTACCAAAAGAAAAAGAAAAACTTGATTTGATTTTAGGCTCTTAAAAGACTTTGATGTATAAATATGGTTTAGGCTTTTGTTATCTACCTCTTTTCCCTCAAGATGTAGTGTGTTTCTTTGTAACCTTAATGTTGTGTTTGATTTTGGAAAATTATACACTACAAATGGTAGTTTTATGTAACAATTGGTAATAGACACAACTTTGGGGAAATTTATTTTTAATAAGATACCATAATTCCTTAAATTTAGGGGGGGGGGGGGGGAGAAGCAGTTTTTCTAAAACAAAAGAGGAAGAATATTTTAAATGCTTTTAACTTGTCAACTTTAAATATATTTGAAAAAAGAAGAAAAATCCTTAATTTGATTTTTATTCTTCACATTATAATGACAAAAAGGGGGATGGGATTTTTATTTTGATGTTTGATAAAATATTTTTATGTAACTTAGAATGTTTATTTTATCAAATTATCTTGGTTTTGTAATTATTAGGGGGAGAATGTTGAACATGTGATCCTAAGGTTTATAAAGAATTTGTTGTAATGTTTGAATGATAACAAAACGATGAGAAGTTCTAACCTTTCATCAAGTGTTTTTACTCGTAGGTTTTATTTATAAAGGTATTATTGATTCCTAATGGATAGTGATTTAGAAGACATGTCTAAAAAATAGTCAAACCTTTTAACATCTTGCCCTTAAAGCCACATGGACTTTGGAGGGATATTGATCCCCTTAAGATGTTTTTAAAGATGAGGAAAAACACATAAGGAGGAGGTTATATCCAATTAAGGGATATTTTGGCCCTTAAGATGCTTTTAAAGATAGATGCAAAACATCCAAAAATATGGTACATCATAAATTGCTCAAAGGATGGTGGAACGGTCTAAACATGAAGTGAATGGTTCTTTGAATGGAGATATGGAACAACCTATGCATATATGAAACACCTATTCAAGAAATAAAATAACCATTTAAAGAGGAGAAGGGCTAGCAAAGGAAAGTGAACCAAGTTGAACATCTTAAAATTCTATGGAACGACTTAAGTGAATGACCTCGTTCAGCATGAAGTAAATTGAAGAATTTCAGAAAAAAAGGTGGAATGATCTTACTTGCCTTGGAACGATCTAAATAAATGGCCCTGTTTAGCAAGAAGAAAGTTAAAGCAATTCAGAAAAAGAAGTTGAACGACACAATAACTAGTGAACAACCTAAGGGAATGACTAGAACAAGTTGGCAACAACCATGTGAATAGACCATGCAATAGTATGAGTGATTTGTTCACTGTGTAACAACTAGTTTTTCTAAAAATTGTCAAACTTATTCTTTGTATCTAACAACTCGTTGTTGAGAGCTCTCCTATAAATAGATTATCATATGAAACTTTTATAAGGTTGAAAACCTAAATAAAGTTATTACATTTGTTTGTGCTTCAACTTCTTATTTTGGGATAGAATGGGCTTCGTGAGAATTTGTAACAAACTTTGAGTTTGTGTGAGTATGCTTTCTTGTGCACTAAATTGTATTTGTTGCCTAGTTTAGAGGCTTAAACACTCATTAATATTTTATCCTTTGTGAAGTTGTTAAGATTATTATTATACTTTTAAAAATAACAATGGGCAAGTTATCTCTCTTGATCCTTATAAAAAGAGGTTATAAGGTTCATTCTTAGCCCGTAAAACGATAGATTGTGTCTTAACTTACAAAAGAAAGTGAAAGATATAAGTAGATATTTAAGGAACGAATATAAGCATTATTGGCCAAATCATTATAAATCCTTATGATGAGTTTTTTCTTCTCCTTTCACTTCTTTAATTTTAGAAGCAACCAATTCATCCCTTCTCCTTCTTGGGTTGTCATCCTCACATAGTTCTATAAAGTTAACATGTAGAAAGAGAGTTAAGTGAGTTTCAAGTTTTGGTAGAATTGAGTCACTCGTAATTTTTATTTTTTAAATAAAAATATTTATTTTGATTTTAAACATTTTTTTAAAATATTTTAATAATTTAAAACATGTCGAATTTGGATTATTTAGGGTAGGATTATAATTGGATCAATTTAGATGGGTTAACGGATTAGGCCAACTTTGAATTAGATCATTATAAGTTTCTTTTTATTTTAGGTTTAATCAAATCAAATTTTTGCCAAACAAGTTTGAATTGGGTTAGAAAATATCACCTTTACTTGCATTCCTTTTTACTATAGATTTCCAACAAAGATACTTTTTACAACATATAAGCTAAATTTATCATGAGTTCACGAGTATGACATAAACATCCAAAAACATATAAATGACAATAAGATGGAACTTAAGTAATATTTTAAAATATTTAAAGGGATACATATTGTGACGTAAAGAAAAGGGTGTATTTTTTAATCAAATATGTTGTGGTAAGAATGAGCTCACCCTAAAATGAAATGGGTAAGGAGGCTTGAAATTAAAATGTTATTTTACTATCAAAAGATGACAATGGCTGCAATTAACTATTCATTTAATGAGTGTCAATGCATGATGTATTATGCATCACATAAGACAAAATTCAAAGAAAAATATTGGGCATAATAAAGAACATTATCCCTAATAGTGATAACAATTATTTTTGTTCCATTCGGTATGTTAACAACTAAAGATAAGGATGAGTTTTTAGAATAAGAAAACTTTGATGTATCGAATGTCATATGATCATATGCCCCATTATCCATTCATTGTCATGACAAGCATTTGAGACAATCTTACTAGAAATATTTTCATGGCTATCCTATTTGATGTTTAATATGGATAAAACCTGATGTAGTTATTCTAGGGTAAAGTTCCCTATCGAAGTTGATGTGGATCATGTTATACGAGCAATATTTGCATGAATCATTCTATCAACCTCTTCTTACTTGTTAGAGAATCATGCCAAAACTTATTCCAAGACCATTTTATTAAATGTCTTAGTTTATTGAACATTATTGGCTCGGATTAGAATATAGGGATAATTGCATTTGTACTTTTCTTTAACATTCCAATGACATAGATATCCAACCAATAAAAACATTTACTTTTATGTTATCCTAGTTTGTGATATGAGTACACTACTCCTTAAATTGATGAGGTATGTCATATTATTGAAGAGACATTATAGATTGATGCCAGAGAGTCACATTGCTTGTTTTTCTTCATAAACAACTCAAGCATATACTTTTGACAAACAAGGCAATGGTTCAATACTCAAAATTTGAAAATGAATTGCATTGAAACATCATTATGACCTATGAGTAATTGATATTCCTTTTCTTTTGTCTTGTTTAAGCAAAATTTTTCAAGTAGCTTCATAGGTACACTTAGCTCATCACAAATACTTTTCATCTTGATATAATAAGTTATGGCTAATTGATTCCTTTGTGTAATAGCAAAGGCATGCACTTTAATTGATGAATTGGTGATGTATTAAGTTGAGAAAATCTTTCTTCAAGGTATATCCATATTTTTTGAGCCATATCTACATATGATGCACCATTTTGCAATTTTACTATGATAAAACTAATAAGTTATGAGATTTTTCAAAAAAAAGAAAAAACTAATAAGTTATGAGATTTTTCAAAAAAAGAAAATCCTAATAACTTATGAGATTTTTCAAAAAAAGAAAAAACTAATAAGTTATGAGATTTTTCAAAAAAAAGAAAAAAAATAATAAGTTATGAGATTATTATAAAGCTACACTTTTCCTAAGCTTGCAAACCAAGCGAGTCTTTTATCAATTTTGTTAAAGTGCCATCAAGAAAAGATAATTTATTTTTTACACGTAAGACACTATATAGAACTCTAACCTACATAATGTAATAATTTCTATTAAGGAGAATGGACGCCAAAATAGATCTTGGATGGTCTAAGGAAGGTAAAAATTATGATGAGTATAAATCAAAGAAATTTTCACCATTCTTAATGATTGAGCCTTCAATAAATTATTTTTCTTTATCAACTATAGATATACTAGCTTTAAAATATAAAAAAGCACAAAAAAATAAAGTTACCTAGACAAATTTTGTACAAGGATAATTTTATTGAATGAATAATAGAAATATATATATAAGATAATGTTAATATACCTTTGAGCTGTTATGCTAACAGCTCATGTATTAGACAATATTCATATAATATATGTTAATTATAATAATATAAAGGGTATTTTTTTTCTACAGGACATAGTTTGTCATATAAGTTATTTAATTAACGTTATAGAGGAAGTCTATAGAATAAATATACTTCGCAAAGGTAGTTATAAAGAATTATAATTATGAGGTACCTACTGCATTAAAGAATTATTCCTAAATTACTCCTAGTTGATGTTCTATCAATGTTGGATGTTGATAAAGTTGTTGAGACTAGTACATATTATGCTCTTTCTTTGAGGGTTGACAAAGCTACTAATCTTATAGGAAAAAATGTGTGAGATATTTAGGACTATTTATAACTAACATGTAGATGTTTGTTAGAAAATAAGTTTATTGAATGGCTCACAAAGAAATAACTTTATTAAATAGTGTTTATATATCTATGTTTCACTCTTATAAGTAGTGTGTAAATAGCTATTTTACTTGAGATCATTATAGTATGTTATCAAGAAATGATTATGCTTTAATTTATAATTTTTTTTACCCCGTGCGGTTAATTCTACAATTATGTTTTAAATATAATGAGAATTTGATGAAGGTAGCGAGTGATGAAGAGAGGATTCATTGAGCTAAGCATTTAAGGAAAGTTATACTTGTTCTCTCTTATCTTAACTATAAAGTCTTTGCCTAAATCATAATGATAGTTAGAAGAACATTTTTAAGTTGATCATTAAAATTAATAGCTAGTAAGGGAATAAAACATGATCAACAGACGTACATCCTTACTTTATTCTTTATTAAAATATTATTTAATGAAAATACTAAAATTCACTATCAACCGACTTACACATGGTATATGATAAAAATAGCTTGATCATTCTTAACTGTTGAGTGGTTATACGTGTAAGTTAGATACCATAATGATCTTTAAATATGAGGTTGATCAATTAGAGAATTGATGATAAATTAAAGTATTTAATTTGCCTAGCCTTAAATAAAGTATTCGAGACTACTACTTATATTTAATGTCAACAAGTTGGAAAAAGAGTCTCACACGCATAAGAACAATGAAAAGAAGATTACAATGGGTTGAGTATAGACTTCATTGGAAGGTGCATTATAGTTTTAAGGACCTAGTTGTACTAAATAAGTATATGGACCAAACAATAATTTGACTATATAAACCGAATGACCCTAATAAAGATTAAGGTTTTAGAGTCTGGTATGTATATAAAATACATTGTAGCGACCCTAATGTTAATGGAACACCAGAGGGTATTTCCTATCTTTCTTACCATTCTTTCCTCTACTAAAACCTAGCTAGCATACATCAATGGCATTTGAGATTTTCTCCTTTATGTTTGTATGAATACTATTAAGGGTTCGTGTATGAATGTCGATGGCTGTGGCTTACTATAATCCAACTGAATTAGTAAACATCATGAAAGGACATTAAAAATAAAAAGGCATTATTTAGTTAGACTTAATCATATTATAGAATCATTGAGATTTATGGATTGAAAATTAATTAATAAAATTTTTGTTGCATTACTTTAGATACAATCAACCCTAATTAAATTTTCATCAAATAATAGATTCAATCTAAATTGAATTTGAGCCTAAAATTTATATCTTAATATCAAAATTATAATAGAATAAAATATTCTAACGAAATATACGAACATGAAAATGCATCAAAAGTCAATAGCTCAAGTATAGTAACCCATAATTTTCTTTAAAAAAAAAAAAGTAGAGTAATCCATAAGATCTTGACAATTTAGTAACTTTGTAATTTTTAAAGAAGGACAAAATGAAAGAAGTTTTCTTTTTTACTTCAAGTAAAAAAAGACTATAATGCTCTCTTGTGATCTTGAGTTTGAATTCATTGAGAAATTATGAACAAATAATTTTTTTTATAAATTTGTTAAATTTTATATAAATAACACTTCTTAGATCAACTTAATAATCTTTATACATAAATTGAACAACAAAAGTCAATTAAATTTAATTAATGTGTAAAATTCTTTAAAAATCAATAATTTTGATATCGCTTAAAAAGGTCAATTAATATTTGAAATTCATTAAACAAATAATTAAAGTTAATTAGTCTCATCCATCTATAATATGGATAAATAAAAAAGCATTAAAAACCAAAATAATTAAAAAAAAAAAAGCTTTCATTTCTTTTTTATTCTTTAGACAAAAAGTACGTTTTAAAATTTAGT
>CATIWR010278613.1:0-15555 GCA_949677035.1 Omphalea diandra
TATATATATATATATATATAAACAAAATTATCAAATAATACAAATTGTTTTATTAAGGGAGAAAAATAAAATTACTAAATATTCTTGTGTAGGAGGATTTTTGCTGAGTGGTACACATGTTGCTGCTTTTTTTTTTTTTAAGCCATGTGCGGTCCAACGCACACATGTGCGTTGGTTGCCGCACATGCTCTGGGCACAAAGTTTTGTGTGGGTCGCACAACCTCTATTAAAATTTTTTTTGTCTTTCTTTTTTTTATATAAAACAAAAACACCCAAAATAAATAAATAATCACATCAATTAAAACTCCTACCCAAATTACATTTTTATATTTTTGTATTAAATAAATATTTATATATATGTAATAGATGTTCTAAATGGGGTTTTTTTTTAAAATTCCTTTGTGCACACCAACGCACATGTGTGCGTTGGTTGCCGCACAAGTACGGGACAAAAGGACCCAAGTGTGGTCCTAACCGTACATATGTGTGGTTTGGACCGTACAAACACTGCCACCAACAAATTTTTAGAAATTATTTATGCAGTGGCCTAAGCATGTGTGTTGCAGCAACCGCACAGATTCTGTTTTTTTTTCTTTTCAAAAGTTTTCTCCCTTATTATTGGTTCATTAGCCTCTAGATAGGCTGCTTGTCTCTTCACCTTGAACAAGATAATGCTCTAGTGGATTGTGAGAGATAATTGTTTGCATACAATCAGAAATAACACAATCCATAGAATCAATGAAATAATAAGTGTCATATTGATCAAGTGAGTGTTTAAAAGCATCATAAATTTTAAATGTCACTTCTTCATCTCCAACCTTTAAAGCTAATTTACTCGCACTAACATCAATTAAAGATCTACTTGTAGTAAAAAATGGTCGGCCCAAAATTAATGGAACCTTAACATCGACATCCATATCAAGTATGACAAAATCAGCGGGAAAGATGAATTTATCTACCTTTACCAACACATCCTCAATGATACCTCTAGGGTATTTAAATGATCTATCAGCTAATTGAATACTCATTTTAGTTGGTTTAGGCTCCCTTAATCCTAACTTAGCAAATAATTTATAAGACATTAGGTTTATGCTTGCCCCTAGATCAGCTAAAGTCCTATCAATTGTCAAATCACTAATAAGACAGGGGATAGTAAAACTCTTTGAATCCTTGAGCTTTCGAAGTAGCTTGTTTTGCAAGATAGTCGAACATTTCTCACTAAGGATCACTATAAATAACTATTCAAGTATTTCCTTGTTGTCTAAGAGTTCTTTCAGAAATTTTGCATACTTGGGCATTTGCGAAAGAGCTTCAACAAACGATAAGTTAATGTGGAGTTGCTTAAAGAGTTCCAAAAACTTACCATAATGTTCATCTATGTGATCTTTCTTAAGTCTTGTAGGATATGGGACGGTAGGTTTGAATTCCTTAACCGGCTTAGGATGTGCATCACCTTGGTCTCGGGTCTTCGTTACACTCTTCTCCTCAACTTGAGCTTTAGGTCCAACTTGTAATTCTTTTCCGCTCCTAAGGGTGATCACCTTCACATGTTCCTTAGGATTCATCTCTGTATTACTAGGCAAACTACCTTGTGGCCTTTCTAAAATCAGTTTAGCAAGCTGTCCAATTTGATTTTCTAAATTGTGGATGGAAGCTCCTTCATTTCTCAACATTGTTTCATGATTCTTCAAAGTGGCATCTTGAGCTTGGAGTCGAGCATCGAAAACTTGGATGAATTTGGTCATTAGCTCATCCAAATTTGATTTCTTCTCTTGGGGTGGCTGTTGCTGTTGTTGATAACCTGGTGGAGGATTATTCCTTTGTTGCCCTTGGTTCCCCCATGAGAAATTTGGATGGTTTCTCCATCCTGGATAATAGGTGTTACTATAGGGGTTATTTTGTGATCTTGGAATGTTCCCCATATAGTTCACTCGTTCTTGTTGTATTCCAAACATATTAGGCCATGGCTTTTATGTCTCATTCCAGCAGATTTGTTACTCCTTGAATTTGTTTGCCACTGATATTCGTTCATTGCCATCTCCTTAATCAATGCTTGAGCACCATTTGGTGTCTTATTATTGAGAGAACCTTCTGCCATTGCATCTATCATTTGACCAGTCGTGTGATTCAATCCACAGTAGAATGTCTGAATCTGAACCCAAATGGCCAACCCATGTTGTGAGCATTTCTTCAACAAATCCTTGAAACGTTCCCATGTCTCATAGAGTGACTTAGAATCCGATTGAATGAACGATGAGATATCATTCCTTAATTTTGCTGACTTCACAGGTGGAAAATACTTAAATAAGAACTTCTCTGTCATTTGGTTCCATGTAGTAATAGAACCCTTAGGAAGTGAGTTCAACCACCATTTGGCCTTTCCCCTTAATGAAAATGGGAATAACCTTAAACGAATGCCATCATCCATAGCTCTATTGATCTTGAACGTGTCGCATATTTCCAAGAAATCAGCTAGATGGAAATTTGGATCCTCATTTGGCAAACCATCAAATTGTACTGACTACTACACCATTTGAATGATATTAGGCTTTATTTCAAAATTATTG
Source organism: Omphalea diandra (assembly GCA_949677035.1). NCBI lineage: Eukaryota > Viridiplantae > Streptophyta > Magnoliopsida > Malpighiales > Euphorbiaceae > Omphalea > Omphalea diandra. The sequence goes on from CATIWR010278613.1 coordinate 2,568, forward strand.
GCTGCAACAGCTGGTTTCACTATGCTTGTTCCAGCATCCATCACAGTGGATTTGGCATAGTCAAACATAGTCATTTGGTGATCTGCCATGATTACTGTCTCTTAATTATGCTCAATTTTTTCTTAACGCTTTTGTCTTAAATTTTGATAAAGAGTTATCTCTATTTCAGGATATTCAGGTTTTAGCTCAGTTGTGTTGCTTCGAGTCATAAATCGCTAAAGCCTCTGAAAAGAGTATAAACCACAACAAAACTAAAACAAGCAGGGTAAAATAGGATGGAAAGAAAAAGAAGAAAAAAATTACGAAAGAAAAAAAATGGCTAAATTAATAGATATGAAGTGTTTCTAATATTTTAATCCCCGGCATTGGCCCCAAAAACTTGATATGATCTATTACTAATACATGTAGATCGAATAGACAAGTGCACCTATCGAGTATAGTATAACGTAAGAGTATTGAGTGTCGATCCCTCAAAGACTAAAAGTACTAGTATTAGCTATTTCTCTATTATTTAACAGGTAATTTTAAGTGAATTAATTAACTAATAAAATAAAATAATTCAACAACTTAAAATAATGAAAATATAAACTAGATAGTGGAAAAAAAATGATCAATATGACAAATAACACTCAAGTATTGAATCTCCCTAAGACTTATTAAGAAATTGATTTTTCAACAATACAATCTAATTCAATATTTATGGAACCGTGAAAATTCATTTACTATATTAAAGTCTTTCTCAAAATCATTAACTTATAATTATAGGTTGATTAATTGGAATCTCTTATTAATTAAAACTCCTAAAATTGCATTATAGTTTTTTGAATTTCACTATTAGGTTTGACCCTAATCCGGAAGATTTATGTTATCCTATATCTAGGAGTACATGCAACTCCTTTCAATTGTGTTAGATCTATTTAATAACTTGATTTCTCAATCTAAGTTTAAAGAATTAAACAATAATTAATATTTCAGATATATCAATTCAAGAAAATAAAGAGCAACACAATTGAATTCCATAAATAATGAAAAGATTGTATTATCTAAAAAATCATAATTCAAAACTTATTTTAGGGTTTATCATACCCAAGTGCCTAATTAATTTAGTTCATAATTGAATTACTAACCAACATCAAAATAAAGAGAAATAAAATAGAGAAATGTTCATGATAACAACCCTTGTATTCTTCTCTTCAAACTTGATAGTTGATTAATAATCTTTCTCTTATGGATGACTTATTATCCAGAAATAAAACAAAGCAAAAACTAACTAAAATATATTTCTCTTTCTTTTTTTTTTATCATTCTTTTTCCCCTTCTATTTATAGTTTCCTATTTCTCTTTAAAATAGGAAAAATATAATCCCCCACCAATTAGGAATCAAACCAAACTTTCTCTCTTCAATAGGAGCCGCAAAAATTTCCAAATTTGTATGGTCTTCTCGGGTCTTCCAAATTTGAATGAAAATTAGACTAAAACTCTGTCTTAAAAAATATCAAAACAGATCCCTGAATAGTTGAATTTCTATTTGATCCTTGAACTTATGAAACTACACAATTTGACCCAAAAAACTCTCATATTTCACCAATTAGCTCCAATTTTCATGATTTCCTATAAAATTACAAAATAAAATCAAAAGTGAGACATTATCTACTATTTTTGCTAAAATAGACTTAATTAACAGAAAAATTAGCCTTAAAAAAATAATAAAAATAAAGAACTATCAATTTTTCCTGCCATTCTTATTTTTGCTCCTTTTCCAAATAGGGGAAAATTATTTTCCTTCTTTATTTTTCACTCTTATTTTACTTCCTCTCTTAAATTCCTCCCTCCCAAACATTGCATAAATGGCCAATTCCACCTAAACTTCAAAATACCAAAAGCCACAATAAACCCAATAATATTTTTCTATCAAGATATGTGAATTTCACACCCTCATTGTCAATTCTCTCTTTTGCTTTTCCAAACTAGCTTTCAATCATTGGCATCACATAAGACCATTGCATAAACTGAAACAAAACATAAAAAAACACGCAAGTGTGCGCTCGCGTGTGCACAAACACACACACACATATGTATATAACATAAGCTAAAAATAATATAGTAAAATAAAATCACAAAAAAATAAAAAAAATAGAAAATAACAAACTTTAAGTGATTAACTTGGGCCTAATAATTTAGAAAATCTAAAAATATGCATGTATTTATAATTATAACCCAAACTTATAAACTTTACAATGGAGATCTATTTTTTAATTTTAGTGATAATTATAGTCAAATTACAAAATTAAGAGAAAATTAGTGTACTTATTATCCACTTATTAATTAAATTTTTATCAATTAAGTATCAATTATAGCTTAATTTCTATTTAATCAATTAATTATAACATAATAAATACATTTGTTTCTCTTAAATTTGTGATTTACTTATAATTATTACTAAAATTCAAAATGAGTCTCAATTGTAAAGTTTATAAGTTTGGACTATAATTACAAATATTCATATATTTTTTAATTTTCTGAATTATTTATCCATTAATTTGTATTTTCAAAGACACTTTTGCAATTAAGAAATAAATCTTAAAGAAAATTCAAATTGAATATTGATAGAAGAATGAAAAAATCTCGGATTCATAATGGAATAAAACTAAGAATAAAAAACTAAGCCTGAAATGCTTGCATGGAGAAGTGCTACAGAGTTTGAAATGGTATTAAATTGATGGATTTATTAGTTAAAAGATCTATTTAATTAGTCCTTTTCATTAATCTTTTTAATGATTCAATTCAAGTCCAACCATCTAATATTATAATATAATATATATTTTTTATTTGAATTATGTAGCTTAAAAATGGAAATGCAAGAAAATAAAAAAAATGAAAACTATTTCATCAAAAAATTACATTTTATAAAATATAAAATTTTTAAAATACGAAAACACGTTTAAAACGAAAAAATGCGATGAAATTACAGTTCCGATGCAACACAAATTTGAGATAAATCGAAGAGCCGTGTGAAAGAAGCTCGGCTCAGCTATTATTAGCGGAACAGAATTTCCTACCAAGTTTGTGACAGGGCAAAAGAATTTCCACGGCATGGCGGAGAGGAACGAGGCCAATTACCGTTTTACTGCTACATTAATGACCTTTGCTAACTTTAAAAACTAACGAAAACGTTTGCTGGATCGCTTCATACTCCAAACTTGTGGTCTTTCTCACGTCACCTTGGTTGGGCCTTTGTTCTTAAAGGAGGCTAAGTCGGGTCCATGAACCTGAAGCCGAAAATGCACCAAGAATTGCCCAAAATTACGTAAAATGGACTTCCCCTACCGCCTCACACCATTTCAACCACTGTAGCACGTATGTCCGCAGGTGAAAGTAATAAGAAATTTTGGACTTATATGTGGTGTTTCTTAACCTAGAATTGGCTTGGCTTGATGTAGTTTGTTCTGTTTTCCTTTCTTGAATCCCCAAAAAATGGGGCGGGGGGGACTTCAGAGAGTGATGACATGGCATGCATGTGGTGGATTATGTGGGCAGACAACCATCTTTACTAAACGGAGCACACTTCTGCTACGTGCTGAATAAATTTGTCTGGACTAAAATGGTAGGGTGATCAATCATTAAGGTGAACAATAGTCCATCTAGGCAGTAGTTGTGTTTATTTTTATTATTTGAATAATGTCAATTATTATATATAATCTTAATTAGTCATTTACCAGAGGTTAAGTTAAAATTATATTCATATTGATTTTGAAAAATTTAGGAAGAGGGACATTGAAGATAGAAAAGAAATTGAACATTTCCTGAGGGATAATATAGAATTCAGATCCCAATTCTTGATGGTTATGAACCCAACTAACTAACTATTAAAAATTTGATGGGTTCGACACTTAAAATCTCGTTATCTTTTAAATTAGCACTTGTAGTATAAAAAATCTAAATCTCTTTGATAATATTTAGTAGAATATAATGAAACATAATCAAAAAAATTTTAATTTAATAATTTATTAAATTTATATTTAATTATATTTCATTACATTTCCCTAAACATTATTTTCATGTTCAAAGAACCTAAGAAAGTAACCTTATGCTCCACATTTAGTGCAGGTTTCACAGGTAATAAGAAAGAAACTCCACCGGCAAATGTCATTGGTGGACCAAATTTAAGTGAGAAAGGAATCATGACAGAAACCCACCTTTGAATGCTTCTCTTTTCCTAATTCCAATACTCGAAGCCCACCCATTCAAACCTCTAATTTGCCCCTTTTCAAAAAGTAAGGGAACAGCGGTAAGGCCCACAATTTGATATCAATTACAAAATGGATCCTTTTTTGGAAATGCGGGTTTGAGATTTAGCATCGAGTGGTTAAATATTGGCCCTAATCATTTTAATCACTAAATACACCTTTTACGGGATTGGAGACTCACATGATTGACCTTGACCATCCATGAATAAAGTTTCCCAATCATGATCCACATCATCCGCCTATTTTTCTTTTCTCACATCATTTACTTTCATTAACTTTATTGACAAAATATTTTTATTTCAGCTATCAAATTAGGCTTGGGTGGATTTCAATTTAGAATAAGAAAGGGAGGGGGGCGGCGAATTTTCTTTGACCAGCTTTCACTGATAGCCATATTTCACCTTGACACATTTTATTCACTCTCGATAGTGTTCATATCTTCAAAAAGTGGGACTTTCAATTAGTAAAGTAACCGCATGCAATATTATATTTCTCCATTATAAGTGTATTTTTTAAATTAGGACAGATACTCAAATTTAATTAAATAATTTGCTATAGAGTTATGTCAGGCTCATTTTTAGAGTCGATAAATTTTAAATACTAATTTTAATCAGAATCAAATTAAAAAAAGATAAAATCCTTCTTCCCTCATTCATCCACATAATTAAATTGTGTATAGAAAGCGACATCATGTCTAGATGCCCTGACCATTTGAACCCCAAATGGATAGTTCATGTGTTATAAGCATGACAGATCTTGAACCATGGATCTAGCATGCGTTATAAGACACAAAACAAAGGTGTTTCAATGACATCCAAGCTTGGGGAGAGGAGACTTGCATAATCGTGGAGGTAGCAAAAAATGTCCTAAGCGGCAACACTTTGGACCACCGGGAAACAGAAAGAAGCTGACCACTCGCTGAGACTTACTTCTGTTACTGGGTAGATAGCTCTATGATTTAGGGGAAGGGGGTCCTAATATACCCTCAACCGTTGTCACAGACAAACGCTTTTGTCCATTATTGACTGCCATCTCGACATTGACCACGCACGCGTACCTGTCCTTTATCGTAATGTCAAAAATGACCATTACTTCAGCTATATTCTGGCTGTGATGTCTGCCGTCCTTTTAAAGGGTTTTTTGGACTTTATGATTATTATTAGCTCCCTCCCCAATCCAACGCGGTAGTTTAGTGGCCATGGACATATTTCTAATAATAGACTGTTCATAATTGCACTACACTGTCACGGCCCTGCAGTGCCATGCACCCATCCGCAGCTTTACCACGAATCCAATATGAAGCTATATATTTTATTAATTTGATATAACTAAATCAAAACCTATGATATTCCATAATTTTGTATTATTACATTTGTACTTTTTCTAATCTTCCTTAATACATAATATGCACATTTATGGCGAACACTATATAAGACCTACGGTGGTAAAGTCAAAATAATGAAGGCATGAGACTCTAGGACCCACTTTGGCCAACGCAGTGGGTAATGTCTTACAAAGCCGAATTAGTTTCTTGTTCCAAGGGAAAGAAGAGGAACCCTACCTTATTATTATGATACCCTTAATTTGGCATAGGAAACATTTTTTTTCCTTATCATTGATTACTTTCGTTTTAGCTTGAGAATTGCTTCATTTTATATTTTAGTTAGAGTTCTCTTCAATCTAGTTTGAGGAAAGAAAATCATTGCTTCATATCATGGCAATTCTCAAGGATATAATGGAGCAACTCATAAATTAATTATTCAAAAACAGTTAATATTAAATTTGAGGGATTTAAATTTAAAAATTACTAAATGAATATTTAAACAATCTTATAAAGGTTTATATAGACATCAAAAGACTAAAAAAAACAGAAAAAATAAAATTTTAATCTGAATAGGAAAGAACAATAAAATTCAAAATTTTCTAAAATTAAATAATGGTTCATTAAATTCAAAAGAAATGATTTTTACTCTGAAAAATAAGTTTAGTTGAACAAGTTAAATTTTATCTACTTTAATACACAAATCAACATTTTTTTTTAATGAATTATATGTCTCGTAGTTCATTCATAATCTTGATTTTTACTTTCTACTATAAAATACTAAAAAGGTATATATTCTTATTTAAAATTTTGATATTTCAATCCATCCAAAAACTATATACTTACCTTATATAGGTAAACACCCAATTCCTTTTTTTAGAGACTATTAGTTAAGCTAACAAATTAATTAGAATTGCATTCATATAGTGTGAAATTACTTGGACTTGTCAGCTTGCTATTTTTATTCACTTTTTAAAATTAGCAAGCATCGGAAGCATATAAAATGCCTTTCACATATAATATGTTCTATATCTGAAAAAAATAATTTTTTTGTTTGATTTCAAAATTATTTTTAATTAAATTTAAAAATCAAAGGTTTTGTTAGGATAAAGGTACTATATTGAGAAAATAATGAAGCAAACAACAGAAACATTGAAAATAAGAAAAAAGATTTTGAATTTTCAAGTTATTAAGAATCTTACAGCCGAGGCTTTGATTTTTGAGAGATATGAGGGGGAAAAAATTTGACTTTCAATAGTAAATTTTTGCTTTTTGATTATATTATGCAATGAGGTTTTTTACATAAATATTTTTACAAGCAAACCATGAGAAAAATTAATTTTACCATTTTTTTAAAAAATATAAACTTGTGATGTGCACTCTCCATTTCAGTTGTAATTTAAGTCTTAAAACACAAGAGTTTTATGTCAATCAAATCAAATAAAATTTTTTTTTTTTTGAGGTAACGTGGAAACAGTTAAGTTGTGATTAGTTAAATATTTTCAAAAAGTTGAGAAGATAAATTAGTCTTTAATCTCCATGTTACAGTAAAAACTACTGTTTTTTTTTTTTTAAAAAAATTTAGGTAAAAACTACATGTTAGATATCCATGAAGGAGATGTCCAAAACAATCTAACCCCAAAAGATGATAAAAGGGTTTTTATTTTCTTCAAAAATCATTTTATTTTTTGGGTTAAGTACTTTAATCATTGAGTTTTGCTTTATTGTACCATATAATCTCTTTTTTTCAAAAATTATACTAAAATATCATTACATTTTATTTTTACTAAAATATGTTATAATTTCTGTTAAAATTATTTGAAATATCTATTATATCCTTAATTCTATGTCAAATTTTTCATTTTTATCAAAACTTAAATATATATATATACAAACTCATGAACCATTGAATCTCAAAATTGTAGGCACAATAAGCTCAATTCACAATTGAATCTCAAAATCAACAAAAATTGAATTGATTCAAATTCAAACCCACATTCTCTAAAAGAATTTAACAAAAAATTAAACAATCAAATTCAACCAAATCACAAATAAAATTTGCAAATAGAACTAAACAAAATCGCAAACAACACATCGTTCAACTCTGCTCACCTCATCCTCCCAAACCCAAGATTCCGGCATCGTCTTTCAAAAAAAAAAATTCAATTCAATAACCCTAGCCGGAAAAACATTCACAAATTTAATTCAACCAAATCGTTCGCAAAAATAAATTTGCGGAATCAAAGCAAACTTGAGAAAAGGCAAAAATTAAATAAATTCACATAACCAAAAATCAAACAAAAAATTCGTTTGCAGTCTTAAACCTTTTATTCTCCTCCATAAACAAATTCGCAGCTCGTTGTATGAAGAATAGGAGTGGCAACAACAACTTGCAACGTTGTCGTACTCATAGCGGGTGATAAACTCAACGAAATCTCTGCTCATCACTTGAATTTAAAGGCGAAATCACACCGGTGACAGGTGAGATAGTAATAACAATCATTGTTGCAGATCGCGAAGTAGTTCTTCGTCACCTCTCCTGAAGCAGTCGTTCTTGAATTTCCTTTTTAAATTCCTATAAAATTAAACTCTTTTTTTTTTTTTCCAAAAAGAAAGTTTTGAAAGAAATCCAAGCAAACCCACCTGGATTCCTAGGAAGTGTGGACGTGGATGATTGAATTTGTTTTTTATTGTTCAAAGAGATGGGTTTACTTGGGCTGCCATTCAAAAAGTTATATATTTAAATGGTCTCTTGATCGTGGAGAGCAAGATGATTAAAAAAAAATTAATGATAATGAATGTGCAGGTGATGGGTTGAAAATTGAGATCGTTTTAGTTGAAAGAGAAATATAAAAGTAGTTTAGGTATTTTAATAATTTTTAAATTAATTTATTGCCTGTAGTAGTTTACTAACATAAAAATGATATTAAAATAGCTGAAAAGACTTTTTAGTATAATAAAATGAAAATGAAAATAAAAATATATTTTAATATAAATTTCAAAAATGGAAGATTATACAGTATATTAATGCAAAATTTAGAGTCACAGTGTTTAATCATTATTTTGAATATAAAAATAAATTAAATTAATGATGAAAAATGGTCACAGGTGATGAGTGATGACAATGAGGCAAAGGCGAAGTGCGTCCCCACGGCTTGAAAAGAAGTGTAGGTTAAAGAAGAAACAGAATGGATCCCTCACCAATCCTTCTTTCACTATCCTCATCAGCGCCTCTCTTCATACCGTACTCCCTCACTATAAAAAACACACACAGACAAAAGCTAAAGTGTACGCTGCTAATACACAGCAAGGGAAAGGGGAAAAAAAAAGGAAAAAAAAAAAGAAAAGAAAAGGCTACTAATTCTATAGCTTCACCCATCAACAAAAGCTTCTGTTGTTGCAGAGCCACCCTACTATACGATAGTATTTGCACACAGACAAAGAAAAAGATACACCAAATTAGAAAGAGAGAGAAAAAATTGTTTTAGTGTTTGAGATTTTATATATATATATATTATATAAATATAGAGAGAGAGAGCTGCGATCGCTCGGGCTCTGCAAATCCTTGAAGCTTCTTCTAGAGAGAATTACTGCAAACCTCGAGTCCTAAATTCTGTACAGGATACTCCGTACATATTATTATTTTTCATTTTTTTTTTTCCTTCCCTCAGCGGTGCGTTTCTTTTCTTTTAATTTTAATTATGCGTTCTGTAGCTGTCTGTTTGAATGTTTCCTTTATTATTATTATTATTCGTTATGCTTTATGTTGTTGGGGTTTCGAGATCTCAGTATCTCAGAATTTTGGATGTTGTTTTTTGCCTTTTTGTCTTTGCGTAGAATTGAAGGGTTTATGTAAGGAATAGGAATTTCGCAATTCTCGCGTTCTTGAACTTGCGGCTTTGCTTTTCTTGATCGAGTTTAGAGTTTGTGCGTTAGTTTACCCTTTGATTGTGAGTGAAGCTAAGGATTGAGTGACTAGCTCGTGGATCTTTTAGAATTTTAGTTGCTTCATCCACTACTGAGCTTTTAGAGGGTTTGACGATTAGGGTTTTTTTGGTTCACTGCACGTTTCCTACATGGTTAGTTAGTGAGAATTTGGTTCTTTTTTTTTTTTTTTTTTTGGCACCCCTGATGAATTTTGCATATGCATGTTAATGCTTCTCTAAACTGATTTCTACTTGCTGTTTTCTTTTTAGTTATATAAATTTTTTTCTCCTATTTGTCTGTTTTGGCCACAAAACTTGAGCATTTAGCAAAAATTGAATATCTAATCACTTAGGAAACTAGATCGGATTGCTATTCTGTCTTTAGTTGCATTGATTTGAATCCAAATGGAAGATGAGTTTGTAGATTGGCTTTTGGGTGCCTCTGTCCCTCTTTTGTGTTTTATTTTTTCCCAAATTGATAAATGGTTCCACTCTTTACTTTCACTTCCAACATTCTATCTTCTTTTGGACGGCGGGAAAGGGGGTAGAAGGTTTTAGATGGCTAATGGCTTTGTGCTCCTTGGTTGCACCACAACCAGGAAGGGGCTGTCGAATGAGTGATTAACTGTCTAATGGTAATTAAGTTTTACAGTTAAATGAAGCATCTGCTGAATTTTCCTATCTCCATTTGCAGGGTCGTTCATTGAAACAGAACTACAGGTAATGTTTCGCGATTACTGGTTATGGAGAGGGTTCGAGAATCAAAGGCTCTTCCTGGGAAATTGGTTGTTGGAGGTCAGTTATCAAATCAATGCATGGGCTTAGGGAGAGAGGGGGTTCAGGTGCCAAAGCTTCAGACAGGCTTGGCAAGAGAAGTAGTTGGAAGATTTAATGCACAAGGTTCCAAAGTTATTGATTCAGTTGTCCCTGATGGACCATGGAAAGGAAAAGACTTTTTGCCTATACAAGAAGAGCTGATGCTTGATGTTATTACTTCTAAAGGAAGCAGTGATTCCTTTGATGAAAGTGGTCCTAGTTCTTTCTCTGGAGCTAGTCATCCTCCAGAACCTATTGATACAGATCTAATGCAAACAGTGTATGTATCAATTGGTCAGAAAAAATCTGAGCCTGGATGTCTCATGAAGAGTATGTCTGTGAAGGGCCCTTTCCTAGAAGACCTTTCAATCCGGCTCCCACCTAAGAAACCAAGCCCAGCTGTTCTTTCACCAGCAGAAAGTTTGGTTGAAGAACCTAATGGCTTAGTCACTCTCTCTTCTCCTTTTTTAGTTGCTCGTGCATCCCAAAATACAGAAAACTCTCTTCTTCTGCCAGATTCGGAGGAGAAGGAATGTGTGTGGGATGCTTCTTTGCCTCCAAGCGGTAATGTAAGTCCACATAGCAGCATTGAAAGTATTGGTGTGGTCACAGCTATGAGCATTGTTAATAGCTGTGCTAGCACGTATAGAAGTGATGCTGTTACAAGTGACGGCATGCTCAGTATGGAGAGAAACTGTGAGAGTACAAAAGGGAGTGTTAGTGTTAGAGGGGATTCACTTGAGAGTGCAAAGACTAGTGTTAGCCGTGCAAGTGATAGTAGTGGCCTTAGTGATGACAGCAATTGGAGCAACATAACTGGGAGTGCAAATAAGCCTCACAAAGGAAATGATCCTAGGTGGAAGGCGATTCTTGCCATCCGAGCACGAGATGGGATTTTAGGCATGAGTCACTTTAGACTGCTAAGACGACTTGGTTGCGGTGACATTGGTAGTGTGTATCTTTCAGAACTGAGTGGGACTCGTTGTTATTTTGCAATGAAAGTAATGGACAAGGCATCTCTTGCAAGCAGGAAGAAGTTGTCTAGGGCTCAGACCGAAAGGGAGATTTTGCAGCTGTTGGATCATCCATTTCTGCCAACTTTGTACACACATTTTGAAACGGACAGATTCTCATGTTTGGTTATGGAATATTGTCCAGGGGGTGATCTGCACACTTTGAGACAACGACAACCTGGGAAACATTTTTCCGAGTATGCTGCAAGGTATTCTTTTATTTTGACAGAATATATTGTCATCCAACGATGTCCTTTTCAGCTTCTTCTTTTATTCAGTGCCCTACCTGAAATTTGAATTTCATAATTTTTGCTTTGCATTTTAAATAATTAGCATCTGAGAAGGGCTTCTATTGTTGTTTTTCTTTATTGTGTGCTCATGTTGATGATGATGGCAATTTGCAAGTTTTGGATATGATATATGTTAAGAATTAGGAACTGCAGTATATGGATAATCTGTATTCCATGTGGTCGCATGTTCTTATGTGACTAGAGCTGTGTAATAGAAGTGGCAACGACAACATTAGCTCCACTTTCATCACTGTTGGTAGACAAATTGCTCAACAATTACATAAATACTTCTTAGTGCTCATGAAGCATAAATTCTGAGCTCACTGTTCTAACTCCTGTGAAAGAATGCAAACCTTTTACCAGATCATTTAGTGTTAAAAAATCCTAATGGCATAATTTGCATATTGTTTTTTGAAGTTTGGAGAAGCATTCTAAGACATGATTTTGGACATCGTTAATTGATGCCTGCACGTGATTCCCTGTTATCTTCCTCATTTCTTTTTAACTTATCTTGATTACTTCACATCTTTATGATCTTGTGCCAAAAAATGTATTTTTCCATACCAGTTTACAATTCCACTCTTAAAAGAAATGATTGTAGTTGGAAATGTCAATAATATCAATCCCAGATTTCTCAAAACATATTAATAATTCATTCCCAGGTCTTAAATATGCTAATGGAAACAACAGAATTTTTTAAAGTTCTTACTTGGAAACAGGAATGCCTTCTGATTAATTACAGAATATCTAGAATCCATGCAGGAGTTAGACAAGATGGATTTTGCTGGCTTCCTGCAATGCTTTTATGAGAAAAAATTGTTACCTTTAATATCCCTCTTATAAACATTTGTATTTTTTTTTTTGTAGCTAAATATCCTGTCCCTGCTCCTCTGTTCTTCCTTCTTCCCAACAAAGTATGTTATAAAGAATGTCAGCTTATGTAACTTCACAATTCACTCTGGCCCACAACACTAGCGTTCATTTACTACTGTTACGGTTATGATAAAAATGGTTTCTTTGGCTAGGTGTTTTATGTGTTGAAATTACTGATATTAGTTGAGTATCCATTCACTGTTCTTGTCACAAATAATGAATGGTGAAATATGTTTAAAGGATTCAGGTGATTTTCTAGTGTGTTTGGAAGGTTGATTTTGTCTTCTCTTATAACAAACATAATATGCTTTGATTTTAACTCTCTTTGGATATCTTTTACTAACATTGGTTTTCCAGCAGATATATAATCATTGTTTTTCTTCTTGCAGATTTTATGCTGCTGAGGTTTTGTTGGCACTTGAATATCTCCACATGCTTGGAGTTGTCTACAGGGACTTGAAACCTGAAAATGTTCTTGTCCGTGATGATGGCCACATAATGC
>CATIWR010278622.1:0-13962 GCA_949677035.1 Omphalea diandra
GCATTATATCCTAATCCATGTTTTATGGAAGAACTCATTTGAATTTCAAGGATGGAGTCTACTTTCTCATTTTCTTTGGTAAATTTACTAAGGTTATCCTTAAGCTTTAAATTCTCAACCTTGAGAGATTCAACTTCTTTAACTAGAGTCTCTTGACTCTTAGCATAATCTTTTAAGGATTTGTTCTCTTTCTTAAGAATGGAGGTGCTAGATTTGAGAGTCTCAACTTTTATGGCCAGCTTGGTGATAGTTGAATATAACTCATCTCTAGAATAAGAATCAAGAGGATTTACGTAATTCTCACAATAGTGTCAGTGTCGTTATTGGAGGAGTGCTCACTTGAAGACTCATGTGATTTCTCCTCCATTTCTATTTGACAAAGATTGGCTTGCTCTTGTCTGACATCTTTCTCATCAGGTTTAGAGTCATTTATGTCATCCTAAGTTACCTTGTACACTTCTTTATCTTTCTTAGAGGTGTATTTCTTGATAGGAACTTTGTTTTTTTTCAACTTTGGACAATCAAACTTTATGTGCTCTTTCTCATTGCAATCATAACAAATGAGTTGACTCTTACTATTTTTCTTCTTGTATCTTCTTGCCCTTTTACTCTGTGAGAGAAATCTTTTTACTTTGTTTGTTATGAGGGCAAGGTGCTCATCTTCACTGCTGTTTTCATCATCATTGGAAGAAGATGTTAGTAAGCGAGAAGAATAAGGAGATTTAGAGCGTACCTCTTTAGCTTTTATGGCCAAATCTTTCTTTCTCACTCCAGAGCTTTCAAATCTCTTCTCAATAGTGATTTCATGTGCCACAAGCTTTCCCATGAGTTCATCCAGAGATAGAACTTCCAGCTTGTTAGCCTCCTCTGTGGCTGTCTTATTTGATTCCCACTTGTCCTTGGGAAGAGTTCTTAGGATCTTTGTAACCATATCTTCATTGGAGTAGGACTTTTTGAGAGTTATGAGAGTGCCCACTATGTCAATGAACCTGTTGTACATCTCTGTTATTATCTCACCAGGGTGATATAAAAAGGTTTCATACATATAAGTATGCATTTATATCTTTTTCTTCTTCACTTCGTTGATGCCTTCATGCTGAGTCTGCAAAGTGTCCCAGATTTCTTTTGTCGATATGTACATTTACATCTTTACATACTGAGATTTGTGGATTGCACAAAAGAGAATGTGCATAACTTATATGTTCTTCAAGTTTGCCTTATTCTCTTCAATTGTCCACTCACTCTTTAGCTTGGGAACAAGAATGTCTCTAACCAATTTAGTTAGAACTTCTCTTCCTTCTTCGACAATGTCCCATAGATCTATGGTTTCACTGTCTAGAAAGATTTCCATATGATTTTTCTAATACCCATGGTCATCATCTCTTTGAAGAATAGTGGCTTGTGACTTGATTGCGATTCCTCATGACTTGCCATAATCTTTACTCTGAGCACTTAAGCCTAGATAGAAAAATAAGCTCTAATACCGATTGTTGTCCCTTGGTGCCCTATAAAAGGGGGTTTAATGGGGGCAATGACAAGTAAAAAACAATAAAGGCTATATGCAAAAATAAAGAGAAATCAACACAATCAATTTCAGAGGTTTGAAACAACCCTGCCTATGTCCTTTCCTCTGGTATTCCTTGAGATCCTTTCACTATCAAGATATATTCCAAGTGTTATCAATCGCCTTTACACTAGTAGTTTTCATACACTACTAAGCCATTACAAGTAGACTTCCAGGTGCTACTAAGACTGTTTCCTAAAGTAGTTTACAGGTACTACCTTAAACCTTTCACAAAAATAGTTTAGATCTATTAGGATCTCCTAAACCAAAAAAACTTTTTTTTAAAGAATTTACAATTTAAAGATGAGAAAGAACACTCTCACTCAAGAAATAAACAATAATGACTACACTTACAAATTATGCTTGACTTGGTAGAAAGTTGTGACAGATGTCTTAAGCTTGTTCTTCAACTCTATTTTTTGAAGAAGTCTTACGCAAGCTTTGATGATTGATCTTCCCTTGAAGTTAGATCACACTTGTTTCATGCCTTTTGTTAACGATAGTTTTCATAATAGAATAACTCATTTTTTACCTTTTTCTCTTCTTAATCTTATTGTGGGAGAGTCTTTTTATAAACAAAGACACAAAACTAGCCATTAGAGGGAATGTTGTCAGTCCATGCCATAAAGTAGTCATTTAATACCTATTGGACAGTCTCCATCTTGATTGTTAGGTGAAAATACAACTTCAACAGCCATTGATTTTATTTAAATGCCGGTTGAAACTTGCTATTAGAGAGAGATTTGTCTAGATGCTCCTCTTCCAACTTTCTCAATTTTTTATTCATCAACTCCTGCAATGACTATTAGAGCTTCTCAATGCTTATTGGAATTAAACTTGAACTTCTATTGGGATATGGACAATGCCTGTAGCAAATTTCTAGGAGGATATGAATTTGATATTCTATTTTTCAAGATTTTATATAGTGTTTCAATGGTTGTTGGTTTTGCTTTAATGCCCGTTGAAAAGTGTCCCAATACCTGTTGAACATTTGAACATCTCCCATTGGAAGGTTTACAAACTCTAGCTCTACCTTAGTGCTTTTCCAATGCTCGTTGGTATAAGTCCAATGCTCGTGTTGAGACTTTGAGGGTCCTATTTAATCAAGTCATTTGGTTTAACACCTATTGCAAAAATGCAACACCTGTTAAGGTATTGATGAGCCATGCCCATTGCAAAAATACAATGCCCATTGTGAAGGTCAGCTTGTGAAGCTCAAGTGATTTCAACTTCTAATGCCTACTGTGTTATGAGAGAGTTGGTGGTTAAGGGGGTTCAAAAACCTTAACTTATATTTTGGCTATCATTTCAATGCTTGTTGAGAATCTTCAATGCTCGTTGTTGAAGTCACAATGCCTACTGAAATGCAACAATACCCCTTGGCTTTGAATACTTAGATTTTTTCCAAAAACTCTTCTTCTTAAAGCCTTTGGTCAAAAGATTGATATACTTGCAAGATCTTGCACACCAACTTGAACAAGAGTTAGCTTTTAGATATGTTTGTAATCATCAAAACAAGCTTGGTTTACCCAAACTCTCAAGCTAGATCTGAAAACACATCATATCAGGTTATCAATTCTTAACTCCCCCTTAACCTATTAAGTTACTAGAAAAAATTATCATCTTTGTCTTTTATTTATCTCCCTCATGCTCATTATACATAGAATTCTTTACCCCTTTGCATTATAAAAAAGAATAAAAGTAAAGATGATGAATACAAGTAATTCAAGGCTATTCAAGGCAAAAAAACATATTGAACATATAAGAGTGCAAGGAAAATAACTTGTTCATTAATTTTTTTTAAAAAACATAAAAGATGTAGTCCTTCATTAGCTATAATTTACAAACAGACTATGAAATGCATAAAACATTATGCAAATGGATCATGAGGATAAGTGGTTTTGGAAGGAGTGGTAGGGTTGGTTTTATGGTTTTTACAAGTACTGCAGGCTCTTAAGGTCTAATGTTGCCTTTGGTTCCTTAAAGGGAGGATCCTTGGATTCTTGGCTCTTTATAGACTTTTCAATTGATTACTTTTGATCAATTGGACTCCCTTGTTGTAGATTTAACCTTTCAACAATCCAATCAAGGCTTTGAGTTACATCCTTTAATTGACCGTTCAAATGGTTCACTTTTTGAAGGAGGGAAGAAAAGGATGCTTTAACCCTTCTAATAGCAACAGTAAGTTCTTCTAGCTACTGAAGAATTTTTTGCTCAAATGGAGACAAAGATAGAGCAGATAACGTAGGTTCAGTAGATCTAATACCTTTTTATAGCTTTAACTCTATCCCTAACCACTTCTTTAATGTTATCATTTTCTTCTTCTTCTTATGGAACTTCTTCTTCCTCAGGCACTAGTTGATCAACCCACTATCCAGCCTTTGCAAGATGCCTGTACTAAGTAGCATCTTATCACCAATAGGTTCATTTGCAGGCAGCTTCTCCAACATGATTTCTTTTTCTTCAAGTTTTTCCTTAGTGTGAGAGAGGGGATAGCCTTCACTAGTTTTGCTAACTTTATGATGTAATGAGCCATTCCAAATGTATTTGATTTTTCCATTTGGCCATCAATTCTTTGCATCAATTGCCAAAGGGTGTTCACCTTCTATTTATTCTTCATACACCATAGATAGGTCTATCATGCTACAATTTCGATTGGATGTCCCTGCCATTGATGTTCCAAGTGATGAAGGGATGGGCAATCCTCAAAGCATGACTTTTGATCTTGGAAGCCTTACTATTGTTGTTATTGTAATTTATAGTTCCATTGGTGATTGACTTCCAAAATTGATTGACTTTAATTTTAAAGGTTAGAGGAGACTCTAACCAACCATTATTTATAACATCAAAGCATCTAGCCAAATCATTTAGGTGAACCATGTATTTCTTTCCAAACAATCTAAATTTAACAGTGCTAGGTTTAACATACACTTCACAGTCATCCTAGAATTTCTAGGATTGTAAGGAACTTCACTATTAATTCCAAATGTCCCATCTAATGAAAATCATGATCTTTTTCACTTGCTCTGCTAGATGGTATCTCTATAGGTCATTCCAATCTAAAAATTTTCCACCACACAATTGTCTTCTTAGTAATTTATGAGCCATTTCCTTTTCTTTGTCATTCTTTAGGTGCAATTAATGAACCATTGTGGCAACTGCTTCCTTTGAGAGAGATTTAGGTTCTTACTCTATTTCAGGTGCCTTTTCCTTTTCTTTTGATTCATGGGTTGCTTTGGCTTTCTTTCTTTGCTGTGAGTCCATATTTGATGATTTTGCAACTCTCTTTTTCTATTGAGTCAATATAAAGGCAAGGTTTTCCTCACCGTCGAAGCTAGATCTAGAGGAGGATCGTTGGGGGTTCTTTCTAGTAGCTTGTTTGAATCTCTTGGTGGTTCTAGTTTTGGGTGCCATTGTGAGTTTGATTAACTAAAATTATGTAGTAGAGATTGAGAGAGATAGGGAGAATGCAAAGCAAGAACATATAAAAGAAAATGATTTAGGGTTAAAAGGATTTAAATTGAAGTTTAATGGGTCAACCTTTCCCTTTATTTTTTTTTAAAAAATCCATCGAGGATGTCTAATGACTGTGACAAGTATGACAATGGTTGTTGGACTTGACTATTAGCTTGGTCTTGCAAGTTGCTCAGCCAATGACAGTGGTAGATTCAAAATGACCATTAAAAAGATAACAATGTTCATGAGTGATTTGCAATGATCATGGAGATTAACAAAACCAAAAGAAAGACTACACATATAATTCAATGGTTGCTATTCACAATGAAACAATCATTGAACATGTTCCTTGTCAACAATTACATAATCTTTGATGAAATGATGTCTAATGTCAATATGTTTGCTTTTAGAATGCTTAATGGAATTTTTAGACAAGTTGATCACATTAGTATTGTCACACATAATAGTAACTTGATTTACAATAGCTTTGTAATCAAGAAGTTATTGATTTATCTCTAAGATTTGGGCACAATATGGGCCAATTGCTACATACTTAACTTTTACAATTGATAACACAACTAAGTTTTGCTTTTTACTACTTTCATCCACTAAGCATTGACTAAGTTATTGGCAAGTGTCTAAAGTGCTCTTTTTATCTAAGGCACACCCAACAAAATCAACATAAGAAAATGCATTTAATTCAAATGAAGAACTCTTAGGATACCAAAGTCCAAGTTAGGAGTACAAACAAGATATTTTAGAATGTGTTTTACAGCATGCAAGTGAGCTTCCTTAGGATTAGATTAATCTTGAGCACAAACGCAAACACTGAATACAATATCATATTTAGAGTTTGTGAGATATAATATGCTATCAATCCTATCTTTATACAAATTTTGATCCATATTCTTACCTTGTTCATCGATATTTACTTGATGTCAATGCTCATAGATGTTTTACAAGGTTTGCTGTTGTTTATGCCAAATCTTTTGATTAGCTCTTTTGTATATTTATCTTGGTTGATGAAGATTCCTTCCTTTTCATGTTTGATTTATAATCTAAGTAAGTATTTAAGTTCTCCCATCAAACTCATCTCAAACTTACTCTTCATAACTTTTGAGAAATCTTCACACAAGCAAACATTAGTGGCACTAAAATATATTTCTTCTACATGTATTTACACTAATAATATGTCCTCATTCTTTTTCTTAAAAAAGAGAGTTACATCCCCCAATCCTTTGGTGAATCCTTTCTCTACAAGAAAGTTGCTCAATCTCTCATACCAATTTCTAAAAGCTTGCTTCAAGCCGTATAAGGGTTTAGTGAGTTTATATACATGATTAGGAAATCAATGGCTTTCAAGTCTAAGAGGTTATTTAATAAAGACTTCCTCTTCAATGTAACTATTGAGGAAAGCACTCTTGACATCTATTTGGCACAACTTGAAGTCCATGTGAGGTACAAATGTAAAGAGAATTCTAATGGCTTCAAGTGTAACTACAGGTGCAAAGGTCTCATCAAAGTCAATCCCTTCTTCTTGGTTATAGCCTTTGGCTACTAACTGAGCTTTGTTCCTAACAATGACTCCATGTTGATCAAGTTTGTTTTTATAGACCCATTTTAGTTCCAATAACAAAATGTTTATGAGGTTTAGGAACTAGGGTCCAAATTTGTTTCTTTTAAATTGATTGAGTTCTTCTTACATATCAATAACCTATTGGTCATTTTTAATAGCCTCATTTATGGTCTTAGGCTCAATAAGGGATACAGATTAGTACATGCATTCTTCATAGATGATCTAATTGATACTCGACTTGATGGATTAAGAATGATAAGATCTTTTGGGTGATCTTTCATGAAAATCTAGCCCATTTCCAACTGAGTTTGTTCTTCACTAAGAGTTGGAGGAGATAGATCTTCATTTCTCTCATTTTTCATGTCTTATAACTTATCCATATTCTTTCCTTCTTCTTCAATGTTAGCTCACTCAAAGGACTTACAAGTTCATCAACATCTTCTTATTTTCATGAAGAAGTTAGGCCAGATTCATCAAATATAATATTCATAGAATCCTCTACAATAAGAGTTCTCTTATTGAAGACTCTATACCCTTTACAAGTGGTAGAGTATCCAAGGAAATTCCTTCATCGAATTTGGAGTTGACTTACTAAGGTTGTCTTTAGTGTTTAGAATAAAACACTTACAAGGAAAAACTTTGAAATATGCAATCTTGGACTTTCTATTATTCCATAACTCAAAAGAAGTTTTCTTTAATAAAGGTCTCACTAAGACTTTATTTAAGACATAACAAGGAGTATTTTAAGCTTCAACCTAATAGTACTTAGGAAGATTGTACTCATTTAACATGGTTCTTGCCATTCATTGAAGAGTTCTATTTTTCCTTTCCATCATACCATTTTGTTATGGAGTTCTAGGAGTTGAGAAATTGTATGAGATACCATACTTATCATAAAAGCTATGAAACTTAGCATTTTCAAATTCACCTCCATGGTCACTCCTAATAGTAGAGATTTGCGAATCCTTTTGATTTTGAATTCTCTTAGCAAAGTTTTAAAAACATCAAAATAAGAATTCTTATGAGAGAGGAACAACGCCCAAGTATATCTAGAGAAATCATCTACAATGATAAATGCATAATGCATGCCTCTTAACATAGCTACCTTAGTGGGGCCAAAAAGATCCATGTGAAGCAATTGTAATGATCTAAAAGAACTTACCTTGTTCTTAGTTTTAAATGAGGATTTAATTCGTTTACTTATTTGACATGCTTCATAAAGTCCTTCCTTTGCGAATTTGACTTTACGTAGATCTTTAACCATGTCTCTTCTTTTTAGCTTATTGTGAGTTCCATGCTAGTATGTCCTAGCCTTCTATGCTAGATTTTACCTTCATCAACTATTGAACTAAACACTTTGCATTATGGTTAGTAAGAGAGTTTAAATTAATCACATAGATATTTTGAACTCTTCTACCAATAAACATAATTTTGTTGTCACTCACCTTTGACACATAACATGCTTATGGCTCAAACATAACTCTAAGGCCTTTGTCACACAACTGATTTACACTTAGCAAGTTATGCTTGGGTCCAACAACAAGCAGTACTTTATCAAGGATAGATGAGTCAACATCCTTACCAATTTTACCTATGCCAATAATTTTGGCTTTGCCATTGTCTCCAAAAGATATATTTCTAAGAACTTCAATCTTTTTCAAGTATGAGAAGAATTTTCTTTCTCTTGTCATATGCTTTGAACATTCACTATTAAGATACCACTCTTGCTCTCTAACTTGAGGTTTCAAGCACATCTGCAAAACAAGGAAGGTTATATCTTAGGTACACAAACCTTCTTGGGTCTTAGGGGTTTAACTCTTACCAACTTCTCATCATGCCTTCTAGATTTAAAATGATAAGCAATATGGCTATATATACCACAATAGAAGCAATAACCATCAAAGTTAGCTGGTATCTTATCTCTAGGTGGTACATATAGTGTTTGTTAGACTTATAGCTTCTTTGAGTAGTGTATCTAAGAGTATTTCTCATGTGAGGAACGCTCTTGTGTTGTTTGTGTCTATACCATATTTATGCCAATTTTTATGTCTTCACACACTTTGCTTCTTAGGCTTGTAAAGTGATGCATACAAGCCTAATTTGCTATAAGGGGAGCATTTCTCAATTATGTGTGATTGTGTTAAGACTTTCCCTTTTGAGCCATTATTAGTGGTATTTCCCTTTTTAAAACCCTTTTATTTCATAATGGAGTTAAAAAAATTATTCTCTTTTGCCTTAACAAAGATTGTTTGAGAAGAGGAGGGAGCCATTGAAGTGGTGACATTATAACCTAATCCATATTTGATGGATGGACTCCTTTGAGCCTCAAGGATGGCGTCTAACTTCTACTTTCCTTGAGTGTACTTGCTAAGATTTTCGTTTAGTTTAATTCTCTCAGCCATGAGAGACTCTACTTTCTTAGCCAGAGTTTCTTAACTTTATAGCACTTTTTCAAGGATTTGTTCTCTTTTGAAGAGAAGAGATATTAGACCTGAGAGTCTTAATGCTTACAGTGAGTTTGGAAATTATAGAGTACAATTTATCTCTATAGTAGGAGTCAAAAGGATTTACCTCTTTTTACCATCTCTATCGCTGTTACTATTGGATATGTGTTCACTTGAGGATTCATTTGACTACTCCTTAATTTCCATAAGACAAAGGTTAGTTAGCTCTTTTCTTATTTCATCTTCATCAGGTTCAAAATCACTAGTGTCATCCTAAGTGTCTTTGTATATTTCATTTCCTTTCTTTGAGGTGTATTTTTTTTGAAAGAGAGCTTACCTTTCTTAATCTTAGGATATTTTTCATTGCATCCATAATATATGAGTTGACTCTTAGTGCCTCTCTTCTTATAGTTCCTTGCATTTCTACCATTTGTGTGAAAGGAATTTCTTTACTTAATTGGTGATGAAGGTAAGATGCTCACCTTCACTACTAAACTCATCATCATTAGGAGAGGAAGAAGTTAATAAATAAGAAGTAGAAGGAGTTTCAGTATGTACCTCATTGGCTTTCAATATCAAATCTTTCTTTTTCATCCTTATGTTTTCAATAGGCTTCTCAAGCATGATCTCATGAGCCAATAGCTTTCCCATGAGCTCATTAAGTGATAAGACTTTCTAGCTTATTGGCTTCCTCTATAACTATCTTCTTAACTTCCTACTTCTCTTTGGAAAGTGTTCTCAAAATTTTTGTTGCCATGTGCTCTTTAGTATATGGCTTTCCTGAAGTCATAAGAGTGCCTATAATGTCTATAAATCTGTTGTCTATCTCAGTAAAAGTTTCACCAAGTTGATATATAAATATTTCATGCATGTATGTGTGCATTAATATCTTTTCCTTTTTTATTTCATTATTTCCTTCATGTTAAGTCTACAATGTAACAACCATTTTCATTTACATTCATGTCCCAAATTATAGATGCATAAAGGTTGATTCATCGTATATACATAATCCAATATATGTCTATATGCAAAACACTATGCTCCAAAATATCCAAACCTTGTGCTTCAGCATCTGAAAAACATAATTGTGATTTGGTGAGTAGCAAACTAATAAATAAAAATAATAATTAGATAACAATCAAATATCTTCAGGATACATTATAAGTATAACAATTGACTATGAAAGTGCAAATGCAATAAAACGATTTTGTCATGAACATTCAAGGCAAACACTACTCCTGGGAATTCACGTGATTCAATTGACATTTCATTTTGTTGGCCAGTATATAAAAAGTGGATCATTTGATCAATAACATGTGCCAATAGGACATATTAGTCCCTTTTCCATATGATTTGCAAGTGCTTGATGAGCTAGTCACAACATCCTTTTAGTTCCATATGCAAGTGTTCATCCACAATTTTGTATCAAGTAATCATTAAGATCATATAAATCTCACTTGACTTGTATTCACATGTAAAATGTCACAATTCAATAACATACACATAATAGAACACATACATATCATAAAATCATCACACATACACATAAAAATCTAATTATGGCTTTTACTCACCTTTTGATGTGACCAACTTTTATGGTAGGTTTGGACCTCTCTTTCGGGCTTCCTCAAAGATTTGAGATCCTAACATTCGATACAAACATGATTATAAGTATGTCAAAATGATTATGATTGTTTTGTATGCAACTATGGACATGTTCCATGCAAGTGAACCTAGTGTTTATGCATATTTTTCTTGAATGGCAATGTAACGACCATTTTCATTTACAAAACTCATAGCATCCATATTTGAAAATACATATGCATAAAGGTTTATCCATCGTACACACACAATCCATATGTATTTAATGTACATATATGTTAACTAATGTCAAGACTAGTGACCATAACTAGTTCCTATCTAAATGTATGTACATGACACAAGGAGAGAGAGAGTTGGAATTCAGCCGATGGCCTATGGTCCATGTGTCTCAATGCAAAACTCTACGCACCAAAGTGTCCAATCCCTATTCTTTGGCATCTGAAAAATACAGTTGCAATTTGGTGAGTTGCGACTTAATGAATAAAAATAATAATCATATTCTTATATCACAACCAACAATCAAATATCATTAGGATACATTACAAGTATAACATTTGACTATGCAAGTGCAAGTGCAATAGATTAATTTTTGTCGTGACCATGCAAGGTAAACACTACTCCCGAGAATTCATGTGATTCAAGTGACATTTGATTTTGTTGGCCAACATATAACAAAAGATTCATTTGATCAATAACATGTGCCAATGGGACCTATTGGTCCATCTTCCACGTGATTTGCAAGTGTTTGACAAGCCAGTCACAACACGCTTTTAGTTCCATGTGCAAGTGCTCATTCACAAATGGTATACCAAGTAATCATTAAGAGCACATGATTCTCACTTGACTTGTATTCACATGTAAAATGTAACAATTCAATCATATATACATGTAATAGAACATAATCATATTATAAAATTATCACACACACACACATTGAATCTAATTATGGTTTCTACTCACCTTTTGATGTGACCAACCTTTATGGTAGGTTTGGTTCTCTCTCTAGGGTTTCCTAAAAGTTTTAAGATCCTATAATTTGATACATACATGGTTATAAGTATGTCAAAATGACTATGAATACTTAGTATGCAACTATGGCATGATTCATACAAGTGGACCTAGTGTTTATGCATATTTTCCTTATATGGCAGCCTGAGCTGGCTACACTCTCACAACAATAAATTTAGATATACTTATCCAAACTACTTGATTCTTTTTTTCCAACAAACTAGACACATAATGATACAACATATTCAAATTTTGAGGCCAATATCATACACACAAAAAATTTGGTGAATTTTTAAATTTTGCCCTATTGCAATGTCATCTCAGTCTGAGTAAGTCTTACATTCTTGGGTGTATCTCAAATTGTGCAAATCGAATTGCAATAATAATCTACCATCAGTTACAAAAAATATAAAGGAACATTTTTCTTGTTTTACTTATTATTTAATTTAGTCTATAAGGTCACTAAAACAAAGGACCAATCTCAAGGTGAGCAGGTTTGTAACATGTTAACAAACAGTCATGATGAAGGGATAATATCTCAGTAACCATATTGGATTTCAAAATTTCACATGTAGATCAGACATAAATATATAACTTTCAAGTTTGGACCATTATTAAATTCTGAATCTATGGCCATCAAATTCTTGGAAAACAGAATTAAAAGAAAGCTGGGGTTTCATCCGGGAATAGGATTAGTCCTAATCAATGAGCCATATTTCTTTCCACACAACAAATCAATCAAAACTAATTTATAAGTGTTCAGAGGAGATATAAAGATAAAAATTGCATGTTTGAACTTTGTCAAAATCAGAACATAAGGCATCAAAATATAAGAAAATAGAAAGATTGAGGTTATTTTGGTTGGTTGTGAACCATTCCTAATGAAGGAGCCATCACTCTTCACACATACAAAATCAAGCAAAACTATTTCATATGAATTTATATGGGATATAAAGCTACAACTTGCATATTTTTTAGTTTCCCTAATTCCTCTTCTAGGGTTATGAAATCATAGGTATAAAATCCTGCTCTAACAGTAAAATCCAACACAAACAGCTCTTGTTCTCTTGAATTTCAACTTCCATCTGAGAGCTCTACCTCAATTACTCCATAATTCGCTAACCATGCATGATTAACATGTCATGAGAGGTTAATTTCAATTGAGAAGAAGATAAATTAATTTACCTATTGTCCCATAATTAGAACACCTTAGGACTCTTTCCTAGGCAACCCACACTTCTTCCTCTCCTCCTCCTTCTTCTTCTTATTCTTCTTCTTCTTCCTTTCTTTCTTTCTTCCTCAGCTCTCTCTCTCTTCTACTGTACCTTACATCTAACCCCTTAATTTTGATCTTGAAGGGTAAAAAATTCCACTTGTAAGCCTATTAGAACAATACAAAATCATATTGTTGCATTCCTATTGGTTGGAAGTTCACTTTCCTCTTTTAGTCCCTCTTCTTCACTCCTTAAGCACCTCCATCCATCTCTTAATTTCTAGATGCTCCTTATACTTTAAAATAAGCTCTATAACACCATTATTTATGATGCTATAACAACCACACAACATAAAATAATTTTTCATGCAACTATACAAACACTACATATATGTTCAAGTGTCCTAAATGCAATGGTGCATGTGTCATCATCGTGCTTATCTAATTCACATATCTAGATGATCATTTATTCAATGCATATGTTCATGTGGGATTTCATATCATTTATGCAATTAATATGTTCATGTGATAATGCCAATGAATGTGGATAGGGATGTTACATTTCTTCTCTTTTTATAAAGAATTTATCCTTGAAATTCAATACTTGTAAACAAATATGGATATTGTCGGTTCATGTTCTCTTCAGTTTCCCATGTAGCCTCTTATTGGGAGTGGTTTCTCCATAACACCTTAACTAAAGGGATTTCTTGATTTTGTAACTATTTTATCTTATAACCAATGATTTCCACTAGTTCTTCAATGTAAATTACATCATCTGTAATTGTTATTACTGGATCCCTAAGTATATGTGTGGGATCAAATCGATACTTTCTTAGCATACTCACGTGGAATACATCATGAATCTAAGCCATCTCAAGTAATAGTGCTAACCTATAAGCCAATGGACCAATTCTTTCTAGTATCTTATAGGGTCCCATGTATCGAGGACTCAGTTTCCCCTTCTTGCCAAATCGAATTATTCCTTTCCATGGTGAAACTCGAAGGAACACTTTGTCTCCCACCTCATATTGCATTTCTCTTATATGTTGATTAACATAGCTATTTTACCTGTCTTGTGCTACTTTAAGTTTCCTCTTGA
>CATIWR010278631.1:0-11864 GCA_949677035.1 Omphalea diandra
TATATATATATATATATATATATTGACTTGGATTGATTAAATCAATTGATTTAGAATGGCAATAGAGCGTGGTGGAGGGCTATCGCCCATCCCTTGGCCCACCCTCTTAAGGGGAGAAAATTCCCTCTACCCCTATCTCTATGGGGATTCTCCGCTCCATGCTGATACCCCACAAAACAAAATTCTTTTATTTGTTTTACTATTTTTCATTTATTTTTAAAAAATATAATTTATTAAATTATAAAATAAAAATATTTTATACTATAAATGAATAAATATGAATATATATATATATATATATATATATATATATATATATATATATATATATACATCTAATAAATATAAAATATATTTTCAATAAATATAAAACTTAAAAAAATATATTCAATTTTTTTGAGTCCTCATAGAGAACCTCTTCAGGGGTTCCCATAAGGACCCACAAAACAAGGGGTATAATCTCTACTTTTGCTCTTTGGAGAAGAAAGGACAAAGATTCATTACCCTCGTCGGAGTGCATTTATGTGAAGGTCGGGGCAGATTCCTATGGAGGACAAGGAATCCAGCCTCATTATCACCCCTAAGATGATTGGGTTAATTTCTAATTCAATTTAAAAAATATTGCTTCTTATATCTCAAAAAAGTTGTTGCCTGCCATTTTTCATATTATTTAAGAAATTACATTTAATGTTTAACTAATCTGTAATTTATAATATATTTTTCATTTATTCCCTTAATTGTATTTAATGAGAAAATAAATATAGTTTACTAATTTAATAATTAACGAGGAT
Organism: Omphalea diandra; assembly: GCA_949677035.1. NCBI lineage: Eukaryota > Viridiplantae > Streptophyta > Magnoliopsida > Malpighiales > Euphorbiaceae > Omphalea > Omphalea diandra. The sequence continues at coordinate 792 of CATIWR010278631.1, forward strand.
AAATTTAAAAAATTAGTTATAATTAATAAAAATGAGCATATGTTTTGAGATATCTAAAAAATGAATAGTAGACAACTTTTTTAGAATGAAGGAAGTATATATTTATCAACTAGAGATGATAATTCTGGCATAAATAACATATTATGTTGAAATATTATTAAATTGACAATACGAAATTATATGATGACACGTTTAATTTTAAATACTACACTTATACTATATTTATTGAAAATAATTAAGATACTTATTACCAACATATGAAACAATTACTCACCCACTTATTCTTTTTACTTTTCCTTTTCTTTATTAGACTTTTGCTTTAATGTTTTTTTTGAAAAGGAAAGAAAAATTAGTGAAAGCAAAAGAGGATGGAAAAAGGGATACAAATTAATTTTTTTTCTTATTTAAAAAAGTGATGATAAAAAGGAGAAAGAAAAATCAATAGAGAATTTTTATCTTGGCTAGTTTTTTATAATCACCTCAATTTGGAGGGAAAGTCCATCAAAATTTGTATTTTTGTTATATAATTACTAGCTTATCAATTTAACAAATATTTCATGCTAAAAAAAATATTATACGACTATTTTCTCGTCGCAATAAGATTATTACAAACGCTATTAACCTTAATCCAACCAATGTTTTAAAAACTAGATTAGACTAGTTGGTTGAAACAAAAAAATTGAGAATTAGACTAGTAACATATTTGATTTAACCTAGATCAATTTTTAATATTATTTTTTATTTTTAATTATTATAATTATATTTATATATTTATAATTTTTTAAAAACATTTTAAAGCTATTTTAATAATATTTTTAAATTTTATTTGTTATTGAATTAATTAAACCGAATTGATCAAACTAGTCGAACTAACTATACTGCAAACCAGTTAACCAACTGATTCATTAACTAGTTTGGTTTTAAAAAATTGAACCCAACAATTTGGGTCATAAAAGTTAAATTAAAATGAGTAGTGGTGATTTCATTTGAGCGGCACTTGAGTGTAGTCTTCAAACCCAAAGGGCCCCCGCAATCCACCAAAATTAGGCCATGCAAAATCCTAAAAGAAAGCCCAAATGGACTCAAATTACAGCATGCCTGCCTAGCCCTCCAACTGTTGATCAATAGGCCACGCACCTTCCTTTGACTTTCCAACAATCTGTTTGCATGTACAAACATGTTTATTAATGACTATTATTATGGCAAATAGCTATTCGACAATGCACTGTTGTCCGATCTTATTCAAGATACAAAGGTAACCCCCCTAAAAACATACAATTTCTTTATTTGATCTATTATTTTCTATATTAATTCTGAAAATTTTCTTAGATAATGACCTTTTATAGTCTCATTTTCTTTTTGTTAAGTAGAGTTTAGACAATTACATCAGAGTTTAAGTAGGGAAAATATAGGACATAAACAAGTTGTTAATGTTAGTTTAGTTTCTTGATCTACTTTATCTTGTAGTCTGGTTATTGTGGCATAATGTGAATCTTACGTATCAATGTTAATTCCAAGTTCTGAAGTGTAGTAGTCTTCAAATGTATCTTTTCCTTTTTTTTTTTTTTTTTTTTTGAGATGTTGGATATAGGTAGGGCAAGATGAATATTATCCTCACCCTTCCTTCTGTCTAGAGAACTTCATTTTATAATTATAGTTACATAAAATGAATCGAATAAATGCAAAAAATGAATAGATAGTATTAATATTTAATGCCAAAGATAATTTAGTATAAGCAAGGCTATGTTTGAATGCTCAAACAAAATTAGATTAGTGTAATAGACAGAGAAATTAAATCAAGTAAATGCACAAAGTGAATGAAAAATATTTTTTCGTAAAACCCAAATGTTGTTAAGGGGGTCACAAATTATTTACATTATTGTGATACCCATCAATGTTCGATTTTCATTTTATATGTCATATTCATGATTTTAAGTTTATGGAATTGATTTAGAAAAAATTATTTTTCAGTCTATATTAAAAGTTGAATATGTCTAAAAAGGTACAAGGAAGTGGCACAAAAAAATATTTATCACCTGAAGAGCAGGGAGCTTAAGGTATATTTAGTAATAACTTTAAAATGTATTACCATTTTTAAAAAATAATTTGCAATTATGTATTACCATCTTTTAAAAAATAATTTGCAATTCTTGTTTATACTTTATTTAATGGCCTAGTTTATTTATTCCTCTATAACACTTTATGTCTGTGAAGTTATATACTTTGGTACTTTTGGCGTTATGGGTTCATTGCAATATCTTTGACTCTTTGACAATCCGGTTACATTTGGGAATTTTATCACCTCTGAAAATTTTTAGGATTAATTGGCAAGATGATGTGAATTAAATTAAATAGTGTTGAGGTGAACTAATTCGCTTCTTATGTCTTTAGATTAATGATGGTAGAAAGATACTAGGTCTTGTAGCTAATAAGCTTTCAGCGCTTTGTTTCAATGCGTCAATATCAAGATATCTCAACGTAAGAAACTGGAATGCAAAGAAGGTCGCCAAAATGTTGAAAGAAACCTTGAAGTGGAGGCTGGAATTCAAACCTAAGAAGATTTGACAAGTATGTGTTTAATGCCTTTTACAATTTTTGGATACATTTAATGAGGCTTGATCACAAAGAGCATAAAATAGAACAAGTTTAATTACCTTTTTCAATGACATTCATCCTATTTGAATTAGTAGCTTGTTGTTTACTACACCTTTTTGGTCCTTAAGTTGAATGGTATCCTTCAACCAATATGCTTGATAGCTTCAAACTTAAGCTTTTAAAATTTAACAACCTACTCAGCCAAAAAATAAAAAAAAGACAATGTGGTATGGCTTGAGACTTTGTTGTCATGTTGTCTTTGATAGTTTATTCAAGCAAATAAAAAAACTGAGGTGTTATGATCTATTCTATTATATAGTGATTAACTCTGTTTAGCCCTTGAATGTTGCAATGCTTTTAATTTCATGGCCTTTTGTGCTAACTAAATGATATTTTATCTTGATGGTGGGAAGATATTACTTAAGAAGCTCATATTGGAAAAATCTACAAAGCTAACATTTGTGACGAATAAAGAAGGGTCGTTCTAGTCATGAGACCTAATTTCTAGGTAGATACATTAAGTGGCTATTTGACATGGTTCCCATTTTGATATGAACCAAATTAGGGGCAAGTTTAAAGCTACAAAGAGTGAAAAGAACTATCAAAGAGATCTCATTCAAAAGGAGCAAGACATCACAAAAGCTTCAAATCCTATTATATTTGGACAATCTTCTTCACAAGGGCAAAATACTTATTTCTTTACTTTCATTTCATGTGTGGATCCTCAAAATAAAATCTATAAGTCTAACTTTACCAATGAAGAAAATTGCAGTAAAGAAATTATAGAAAATTCTAGAATATTTCAATAAATTTTCAAGAATATTTCAAATATCTTTTGGTGAAAGAATTATATTCCTAAAGAGGGGAAGTGACACATACGATAAAAGAGGTCAATAAAATTAGATCAAATATCTTCCAAAATATGCAAGATTTTAAGAATATTTTTCTCTTCATTTCTTGGTCGAATTCTACTTCCTCTTTAGAAAAGATTTTTCTTTTGTTTCTTGAATTGTATATGAGTTAATATTTATAAAGTTTGGATGCATGCTTAGCCAAATAGACATATGACATTTTTCCCTATTTAGTTTATTTCTTATTTCTAAAATAGGATTTGCATTTTTTATTTGTAGTTCATAAACACTATAATGCCTATAAATAGGCTCATCCAAACCATATATTTGACACTCAATTGATAATATAATTCAAAATTTTTTGTGAGAAATTATTCTTTTTTTTTATCCTTAAAAGAACTTGGTGAGGTTATTTAATTAAGGGCTTAAGTAGCTTTGCAAACTTATTTAATTCTAAACTAAAATTAATTTAATTCTTTTTAGGTTTGGTCTTAAATACCCTTAAATTCTTTGTAACTTAGGTTGCTAGATACAAATTATCTAGATGTCTATTTGAGAATTAAAGTCTTTGCTTAATTCTTGAACGTTCCTTAGGCAAAGGTAACAACATTGAATATGAGTTTGAGACAAGTTACCCACATTCATATCTTTTGGTATCTGAGCTTAGGCTTCAAAATCAAGTAAGTATCCTTTATTTTTCTTGTTTATTATGTTATTCTTATTCTTCTTGTTCTAATCATACTAATGATGATGAATTGATTACATGGGAGAATGATGATGATGATGTTAAATAAGAAAACAAAGTAATAATGAGAGAGAAAATGCAAATGAGAGAAAAAAGAAATAATTGGGCAGTAAAATGAGAGATGTAAGAAAACCATAGAGAGGTGTGAGAAAATAGAGGAAAAAGAAAAGTTTAGAGAGGATGCACAAAAGAAAATAGAAGTGCGTGAAAAAGAAGAGTTTAGAGAGGATGCATGAAACAAAAGAGATGTGCATGTAAAAGGAGAAAGTGAATAAAAGCAAAACCTTTGTGTAAAAGAGGGTGATGTGAGAGAAACCTACTTTTCACCAATAACCATGACCATATTTTTGTTTTAAGGGACATATTTTGCTACTAATGATTGATATGATATTTTGTGTAGTGCTTTTGTGTCTCTTTTAAAGAGGTGCGAAGAATTATTTTCCAACAAGGGGTTTACCAAAAAGATTACATCCATGAAAGAAGATGAGTGTCAAGTAGACTTTATTTTTTTATTCCATGGCTATTAATGAAAAGGAAAGTGCAACAATGACAAAGAGTAAGGTTGAAAAGGAGTTATTTTCTTCAAAATCAATAATTTCACCTTTATGCAAGGAGGTTTCTTTTGATTCTAAACTTTATTTTGCTTCCAACAAAATTTTTTTTACTTATAAACTTTGTTTTTCAACTCATAAACTTCTCTTTATCTAGTGTTTTTGTTTTATTTTCAAATTTTTTTGATGTTTTAGTGTTTGTTCAAACTAGGTGGAAAAAACATTTTTGTAATTTGTGTTCTACTATTAATATTTTCTTATTTATATGAAATTCTTGCAAGCTTTGTTTTCATGAATATGTGCAATTTGTATTTGAACCTAGTGGAAAATTTTGGTTGTATACATGGTTTCCAAAAGAAGAGAAGTTCCTTTTGTGACCACATGGATTAGTTGTTATAAAAAAAAATTACAAAGTAAGGAAAGTGTGGTTATTGATACTTTATCTCAAAAGTATGAATTTCTTTCTACTTTAAATGTTGAATTCTTGGGTTTTGAGTACATTAAAGAGTTATATATGGATGACCATGATTTTAGCAAGTTCTTTCATGATTGTGAAAAGATTACTTTTCAAAAATACTTTACACATAATGGATCTTTATTTAAGGACAACCAATTGTGTGTGCCTGAGCTTTCAGTTAGAGAAGCACATAATGAAAGTTTGATAGGACACTTCGGTTTGCTAAAAATTTTAAATGATTTGCATGAACACTCCTATTGGCCTAACATGCAATTGGATGTGTAAAAGATTTGTGGTAGATATCTTGCATAAACAACTTGGATTATACATGACTTTACTAAATACTACCATATTTTTTATCGATCTTTCTATAAATTTTGCTTTAGATTTGCTTAAGTTTAAAGGTGGTAATGATTCAATTATTATGGTGATTGATTACTTTTTTAAAATAACACACTTTATTGCATGTCACAAAACTAATGATGTATTTTATCTTACTAATCCGTTTTTCAATGCGATCGTGCGGTTGCTAATTTGTTTAAAGCAAGGGTGTTCCAAGCTACATAAGGAAAGAAAAGTTCATCTTATTGTGATTGCAAGGATCTATATATAAGATAAGAATGGTATTAGAGTTATTTTTGTTATTACTTATGTGTCTCTTTATCTTGATGCATGTCAAAATTCAAGGACGAATCTTTTTTAAAAGAGGGGCGTATGATATGAACCAAGTTAGGGGCAAACTTAAACCTACAAAGAGTGAAATAAACTATTAAAGAGATCTCATTCGAAAGAAGAAAAATATTACAAAAGTTTCAAGTCCTATCATAGTTAAACCTATCTTATTTGGACAATTTTCTTCATAAGGGCAAAATAGTTTTTTTTTTTACTTCTATTTTATGTGTGGATCCTCAAAATGAAATATAAAGTCCAACTCTACAAATGGAGAAAATTACACAAAAAATGTTCTAGAAGAATCTTGAAGGTTCTAGAATATTCCAAAAATTTTTTAAGAATATTTCAAGTATCTTTTAGTGGAAGAACAATATTACTAAAGAGAGAAAACGCCACATATGGTAAAAGAGATCAATAAAATCAGTTCTAATATCTTTAAGATATGCAAGATCTTTAGAATATTTTTCTCTTCATTTCTTGGTCAAGTTCTACTTCCTTTGTAGAAAAGATTTTCCTTTTGTTTCTTAAATTGTAATAAGAGATAATATTTATGAAGTTTGGATGCATGCTTAGCCAAATAGACATGACATTTTTCTTATTTAGTTAATTTTTTATTTCTAGTTAGTAAGCGTTGTAATGCCTATAAATAGGCTATCCAAATTGGCACCCAATTTTGATTAACTTAATTTAGATTTTTTTTGTGAGAAATTATTTTTTTCTTTGGTTCTTGAAAGAACTTGGTGAAATTATTTAAATGAGAGTTTAAATAACTTTGCAAACTTATTTAATTCTAAATTTAAAATTGACTTAGTTCTGTTTAGATTTGGTATTAATCACCCTTTAATTCTTTGTAATTTAGGTTGCTACGAGTTATCTAGAGATCTATTTAGAAATTAAAGTATTTACTTGATTGTTAACTATTCTTTGGGCAAAGTAACAATTTGGGACAAATTACTTGCGTTCGAAAAAACTAAAAATAAAGTAAGGCAATGCATTTATTTGTGGCATGGTTTGAGAACACGGAAAGAACAATAACATTACCATAATTTTCAGAATTCATGATGATTGACTGCCATTGCCACCTGCTGCTGGCTTTACCTCCACCACCACAGCAACAAAATCGACATCATTAGTGTGATCAACTTATCACTTTACCTTCAACCATTCTTATCATTATTTACCTCAAATGCAATTATAAGGGGGTGGGATTGGAGAAGGAATGCAACAGATTTTAATAATGCATTATATTTTGGGTGAACAAACAAAGAAGCTGCAATTTTTAGTTTTTACTCACTGCTATGTAGATTTTCTGTCAAATTTTTTGATAATGAGCCCCAGTGGTCCCCAGGTCCCAGTTTATCCTTTTTATATTCAACATATTGTCATATTTCTAATTTTTATCGTATCGGGATACAAGTGCGCTAGGAGGAAAGATCAGACATTTGGTTTATTGTATGGAAAATGCTATAAAGACCATGAACCCAGATCATGAGCAAATGGTGAGGTTGGTTGATTTTCAAAGGTGGATAACGGCTACCATATCTGTCAAGGTACCTCGAGAAATGACTAAAATCTTGCAGAATCACCACCCTGAGAGACTGGGCCTTGGAATCCTCTACCAACCCCTCAAAAGTCTTTGAGTCCTTTTGGAGGGTATATAGTTATCTGTTAAAGACTATGGTCAGGTAATCTGTTAAGCATGGATATACCTTAGCCAATGAGAATTTTGGTTTACATAGTTTTGAATATCCAACAACATCATGTGGCAAAAAATTGAAATTGATGATTGGACATGAATAAGTGGCTGTGAGACAAATAGAAATTACTGTCAAATAAGAGAAGAATAAATTAAATGTGAAAGTAAAACTAGATTTCATCCATTAAATTGATTAGTTGGACGAGTTAAATCAAAAATAGATTATTGATTGATTTAATTAGTTTTGAATCAATTTCTAAATTTATTTTTTTACTGTTGTAAAATATTTTTTTTCTTAATTGATAATTCTATTATTGTGCTGTGAACAATGAATCCATGATCAAGCCTCCAATATACCAACAAATACTACTAAATAAATGAGCCTGTGTCAAACCCTTTATAAATATGGGTTTTAAAGTTACAGGCCTACAGTCTGTTGACAACCAAAATTGGAGTGACAGTCCATTGTTGAAATAAATAAGGTGCTTATAAGGGCGAAAGTTTAAGCATCTGTGTAGGAAAGAGTAGTCATCTTAACGTTTTGAAATTGCAACAGCTTGTGATATGAACAATTCTGAAAAATTTTGATGGTTCATTTCATTAAATTATAAGACAGTGATTGGCCTCCTAACTGATAGAGAAAAAAATAAAGCTAATTAAAACAATGTCTTAATGCAAATGTCAAAACCAACCAACCAAGCCTAAATGCATCTTTATACATAATAAAACTAAAACATTCACAAAATTTTATTTATCCTCTTTTATAATTTTTTTAGGATAAATTTACTTTTTATAATATTTAATTGATTTATATTATTAATTAAGTATTTTTAATTAAATACTCATATTTATTAACATTAATTATTTCTAATGATGTTTTTTGTGTATATCATAGATTTTTAACTTTGTAATTTTTTAATTATAAATTGGCATGTGATATTCCTTTAAATATTTCTTATTTATCCTTTTTATATAGTTTTTTTGGTTTTCTGTTATTTTTAATTAATCACTTTTAATTAAATATTATTGTTTCTATTAATGATTTTTGTATTATCATAAAAGTTTATAGAAAAAGTAAATATTTAGCTATTTAACTTCTTTAAAAAAAATCTTTCAATATATTTATATGATAATTATTTAATTTTTACTATATCAATTTGTATCTTGTATAGATGTAGTAGATGCATATATTTTTTTATATAGAAATTTACATAATAATTTCATTAGGATTATACATAATTTAAATTTTTTATCAAAAAAATTATCATTAGTTACATTTTAAATAGTTATATATCATTTAAATTTTATTATTAAACTATAATTTTATAATAAGATTAAATTTAAAAATATTAAAATCACATTAATAAATTTAAATTATTGAAATTATATTAATTAATTTATATTTTCAAATTAATGATGAAATATCAAATATTATAAATTAATATGATAAATAAAATATATTTTAAAATTTTTAAATAAATAAAATAAAATTTGTTGATCGCAATCGTCTTGTCAAAATTATAAATCCAAGAAAGTGGGTAAGTGATGGGTTGAAAAGGTCCGAACGGCCAACTTGGAAAGCAAGACGAGGGAAGATGATAAAATCCCTTTATCTATGCAAGCAATGATCGTTCCCACACTATATTAATATCAATCAGAAATATTAAATAAGGTTTTTCATTAATTAGTTTCTATTTTATAAAGGGTTTGGATCAAATGCTATCATGTAGCTATAGAAGATTAGGAAACCGATTCCATTGTCACTTTGTTCAAATGAAGCATAAAAGGAGGCTATAATTCATAATAAGTATACAAGCTAATAGAAAATTAGCTTTTATTTTTTTTTTCATATAGAAGAAGGTAATTAACGTTTATGAATATTAAGTATAAATATATTAATAAAATATATAAAATTAAAGTTTATAATATATAATTGATCATATCAATATTAAGTATGTTGAATCTAATTCCAAAAGTAACGATATTCTCACATTTTCTTTAGAAGAATTCTACTGTGACTATCCTATATCTTTTTAGATAAAAATCTAATAATATTTATATATTTTCCTTATTCTATTTTCTTAATATGAAAATTATTAAGTCATCTTTATGTATTTATATTATTGCTTAAGGAAAGTTTTGTGTTTTATTTTCTTTTGAGTTATAGAAATATCATTCCATACATGGATTTTAATTTTTTTCAAATATTCAAGTCATTAAGCTCATTGAAAAATATTAAAACTGAATCATGATTGGTAACAATTCTTGACAAAGTGCACTTATTAAGAGATCAATTGCATTGCTCCATCAATTTAATTAGAAAATATTAAAGAAAGTTTTCATTGTTCAAAAAGGCTATAAAACTTTTTATTTTTTTGATTTGTCAATCAATATATATATATATATATATATATATATATATATATATATATATATATATATATATATTCATAAATTGGGGATTTATTTTATTATCTAAAACAAAAAAGAAAAATAATGATATTCTTTTATAAAAAAATATAAATATTAAACTTGACATAATAGTGAGATACACGCTATATTTGGTGGCCATATCCATTTATAATTCAATATTTTTATTTTAAAATAAGTTTAATTAATCACTATAAAAAAATAAGACCAATCACTTCAACATTCTTATTGCAAATTAATCATATAAACAAATGATAATAGCCTTTATAAATGATAAGTAATTGTTGTCCCTTGGCATCAAGAAGGGGGGTTGAATTGGTGAATAAAAAATTAAAAGACAAAGAAGAGGGGAAGAAGAATGAGTAGAAATGAGACAACGATTTATAGTGGTTCAGGTATAATTGACCCTACGTCCACTCCTCAATCTATCAATTGGGTATTTCACTATCTCAAGGTGTTTTCAAGCTCACACCCAACTTGTACAACTTGTGTTTTGATGGCTCACACAACCTTACAACAATGTGTTTTTAGGCTAACACACAACCTCACTTAAGTGTTTCACTAGGCTCCCACTTAAACCTTTCCTGAAGTATTTTTACAGGCTAACACTATAACCTTACAACTTGGTGTCTAATGCTCACACCTAACACTTATAATTTCATAAAGAAAATGAGTAGCAAAGATTGAGAGCTTTAATCACTTGTAATAAATTCCTTAGCAACCTTATTCATGGCTGTTTGGTGGTGTATTTATAGCCAAACTTCACCAAAGAGACGTTGCAGATCATAGCTCATTAAATTCTTTGAGACATGACAGATTATGCATTAAATGCTTGTTAGAATGAAATCGCGATCGCTACTGCCATTTCGCGGTCGCGAAATCCAAATTCCTTAAGGGAAACCTCGTTTGTGTCTAACGACTAGTCCACGTGGCAGCTTCTTAGTAGTTCACCAGAAAAATATAGTTGTTGTCTTTTACCTACTTTTGAAAGTCGCGGTCATGAGTTTTCTTGTACAGGATGCAACAGAGGACACAAATCCGTTTGTCGAAGTAGTCATCTTTCTTCCTTAGGATTC
>CATIWR010278687.1:0-10842 GCA_949677035.1 Omphalea diandra
GATGATGAGCCTTTCTTACATGGAATCAAATACACTGCTATGCCTCCAACAAAGCGTTTCCGGGAGATGGAACAGCTGTCTGGTGGTGAGAAGACTGTTGCAGCATTGGCATTACTCTTCTCTATCCACAGGTATGTTCATCCTCATATGTAGGTTTGCTTAAATGGTTGTATATTATCAGAAGCATAAGCAGATGTATGTCTTTTAGTACTTTTCATGTCTTTTTCTGTGCTTGTATGATGAGTTGGGGAGAGTTTTTTTGCCCGATATGTAATGCAGGTTTATGCATCAGGGGCCTGGGGAAATCAATTTTTTCTCATTTCCTTTTTAAGATCTTGCATCGAGGCCTTGATGTGTTCAATATGCAAGAATTGCACCATCTACGACTTTTGGTTAGGGGTGAGCATTCAGCTGGTTTGGATTTGGTTCAGTATTTTACCAAAATCAAATAAACTGAATTTTATATTAGAACCGAAACCGAAGTGAAATTTTTTGAAAAATTGAATAAACTGAACTGTATATGCTTGCAAACCGAATTAAATTGAATTTATAAAGTTTAAGTTGGTTCAATTTGATTTGGTTAAATTATATATATTTTAAATTGATTCGTTTCAAATTAATTTGATTTATTATTAATTTCAGTTTATTCGGTTTTTTACATAGAAAATCGAACTAGAACTGAAAACTGAAATTTTAACTGAACGGAACCAATTTAGACTGAAAAGCTGAATGAAATGCATTTTAGGATCCATTAATATTCTTTGGAATATCAATATCAAGACCCAATACTCAACCATAGAATACCACTCTGCTCCTTGGAGGTCTAGCTATGGATTCATCAATATATGTAATATACTCTCTTTATCCAAAAAAGTTGTCCACTATTTTTTTGTTAGATGTCCCAAAGTACATTCCCACTCATTAATTATTATCAAATTTTATTAATTTACCCTCATTAATTAATTAACTAGTAAAATATATTTATTTCCTCATTCAATATAATTAAGGTATAAACGAAAAAGATATTATAAATTGTGAGTTGTGAAAGCATTAAATGTAATTTTTTTGAATAATATGAAAAATTATAGGTGATAATCTTTTTGGGATAGAGGGAGTAATAATTTTTCGAACTACTCTACCTTTAGTGAGTTGCCATGAAGACCCATTGGAGTTTCCAACATTCCTCACCAGCTTTAGTTCTTTTAGTTTAAATATTTTTATTGCTGAGGTGCAAGTTAGAAGGATGGCATATGCATTGTCGCACCAGGTTTGTTGCAAAATATAAGCTGTGGAGTTTTGAGGCCCTTTTGCTATACTTGTTTTTCTATTTCCTAGTCAATGTTAATCTTGCTCCCTGCACTTCAGCTGGCAACAAAATTACAAGGGTTTCATTTTTGGTTTTTAGTTTGTTGACTAAGATAGCAAATTTATCACATCATTCCAGACTAATTTAATATGTTGTCCCTGTAGTGAAGTCCTCAAATTCTTCTTCCTTTCTTTAACTTGAATTGCCACACTGATTTTTTGTACACTTTTATGTTTAGCAGTTTAAGATGGAATTTTTACTTCATAGAAGCTTTTGTGCATTGATAATTATTTAATCCTTTTTTTTTCTTGGGATAAAGCAAGCCATTTAGTTTGTACATCAGAATGGATTGTTCTAATTGTTTTATTGTGCGAGTGGTTTCAGCTATAGACCCTCACCATTTTTCATATTGGACGAAGTCGATGCTGCTCTAGATAATTTAAACGTTGCGAAGGTTGCTGGATTCATTCGCTCAAAATCATGTGAAGGAGTGCATAGTAATGAGGATGCTAATGATGGCAGTGGGTTTCAGAGTATTGTGATATCTCTGAAGGACAGCTTTTATGACAAGGCTGATGGTTTGGTTGGGGTTTACAGGGACTCAGAGGGGAGGTAAATATTTTTTTTTTTTCATTTTATTTTCGTCTTTTGCTTTAATGGCTGTCAGTGATTTAGCATGTCAATAAATTTAATTTGTGATTTTTTTTCTGCAGCTGCTCGAGAACTCTGACATTTGATTTGACTGGATATCGACCATCTTGAGAATCCCATTTCAGATCACAGCTAGTTATTTCGTTCTTCTGTGAATACGTCAGTTGCTAACATCTTCACAATTACTGGTTGTAAGTACGGAATAATTGTTGTATAAAATTTGTTCGTGATTATAGTAGGCAGTGATAATTTTAGTACTGGTTCATCGGTTGTTTGCGTCACATCTGAGTACCTAATATTATTGGATTATATTTATCATTCCTTCCCTTTCTATACGGGCCATTTGAATTTGCTTCTTTCAACTATTGTGAACAACTGCAGCAGGATGATGGTCGGTAAATCAAGGTCAGATTTTGGGCCGCAAAGGGGGAGGGGGTGTTGTTTGGTTGGAAGAAGAGAAAAATGCAAAAAAAAAAAAAAAAAAAAGGCTTATATTTTCATGTAATGTCAACACGGAAAATATGATGGAATCCATGAAACAGAAAACTGTGATGCATTTTCTTTTTCTACTTTATGCAATCAAGTCTTTGTAAATAATCAGATTCTGTGGGAAATCTTGCTAAATTATATTTTCCAGTAATCTAGCAATACAATTTGGATTGCAAGAATTTGAAAACGCGTCTTTTTTTTTTAAAAAAAAAGCTTTATTTGCCATCAATTCAGAGTAACAAAATGGATTAAAACTTATCCATCCCACGAACAATTTGGCGAAAAATAATTCGTTTATTTTCCAGTAAAATTGAGAGGAGAATATGGTTACTTGAGCAATTGAGTAAGTTGGTTTAATTTCGAGAATTTGAAAGTTCCTTGCTTATTTTTTTTTTTTTGGTTCTAGAAAAAACAGGAAAACTTCTAAAAAATAATCTCCTCGAATGTCATCTGCAAATTCGAAAGCCCTTGTGTGTTTAAAATGAGATTGGACATATTGATTAATTAAGGTCTTAATTATGAGACTTAATTAGAAGAAAATTGTTTTTATTTTTACTTTAACTGTTTTCAGATCATTGAAACATGGTATTACTAAAATAAATTAAGGATAATCTAAATTTAACTTGAAACATCCTCTAAATTCATTATTGCTGTCGCTCATTATTGATAAACCATCACCATCCATTCCATAAACCTCCAATACCAACACCAGAACCAGCTAAAATAAAGCCAATTCCACCAATTGCATAGCCCCTTACCCTAAATTTGGTCCAAGAAAATAGTGGTTAAAATTTGGAAAGCGCATCTTTAGCTTATGAGTCAAAAACCCAAAGTTTTCTTGATAGTCAACAAAAATTAAAAACGTTGTGTCTTTCTCCCTTGCACATCTTCCGAATTCCTCCAAATTCAAGAACAACAATGGAAGAGAAAATACAGAAGAGATATATAGATAGCGCAGATGAGGCTGAAAACTATGAACAAGATCTCATCTTCAAATGGCCAGAGGCCAATGAGAATAAAAGCAATCATAATGCAGAGCCTGAGCCAAGAATTATTATTCAAGAAGATGAAAAAATAGTTGCCTCCATTGAAATGAAGCTAAGAAAGAAGAAGGCATTATTGGATTTCAGGTGCTTGGTGGAAGATGCAATTCTTGGAAATTTTATTATTGAGAAACACAAAATGAGTAATCTTTCCAAGAAAGAAATGAAAATAATGAGAGAAAAGAACAGAGAAATTACCCTTTGGGGTGTGCCTTTATTGCCAAGCAAAGGCCATGAAAGCACAGATACTGTGCTACTGAAATTCTTGAAGGCTAAAGACTTTAAGGTTCAAGAGGCGTTCGATATGCTTCAGAAGACCCTGAAATGGCGAAAAGAATACAAGACTGATGCAATTCTTGAAGAGGATTTGCATCTCGATCTCGGAAAGTTTTTGTATATTAATGGTGTAGACAAAGAAGGCCGACCTTTGTACTACACTGTGTATGGGGCATTCAAGGACAAAGAGTTATATAGAAGAGTGTTAGAAACAGAAGAGGATCGCGAGAAATTTTCGAGATGGAGAATTCAATTCATGGAAAAAATCATTCAGCAACTAAGTTTCGGAGCGGGAGAGGCTGACTCTATACTTCAGATTACAGATTTCAAGAACTCTCCAGGGCCAGAAATGAAGGAGCTACGTGCTGTTACGAAGAAAGCCTTACTCCTCGTTCAACATAATTATCCTGAGATCATTCACAAGGATGTAAGTGCAAAACTAATTAACTCTCTTAATCTCATTGATTATACAAATTAATAATGTCAAGATCAAAGTTTTGTATTTTACAGATACTAATAAATGTGCCATTCTGGTATTACACATCCCATTTGATATCATCCAAGCTCATGAGCAATAGAACTAAAAAGAAGTTCATTTTTGCTAGGCCTTCAAAAGTCACTAAGACCCTTCTCAAGTAAGATCTCTATTTATAATTTTCTAGTTTATTACTTAATGAGACTGGAACTGGGTTTGCAACTTGCAGTTTCATAATTTCTGAGAAGATTTCAGTTTCACTCTAGTTTTTACATTGATGCATGTAGGAATCCTTATATCTGGTAAAGATTTGACTCGATTTTGCTTGTGCACATCAAGGTACATATCCCCAGAAAACCTTTCAATTGAATATGGTGGTCTGAAAAAAGACAATGATCTTGAGTTCCTCCCTCAAGATATTGCTTCAGAAGTGATTGTGAGGAAAAACGCATCTGGGTCCATCAAAATCCCTGTCACTGAGGTACTAATTAGATTGTAAACGCTTGATTTTTCATTTTCCAATTAAGGCTACTTGATTTATTTACTTTGGTGCGGACTTATATATATAGGCTGGAGTAACAATTGTATGGGATTTTACTGTGGTTGGATGGGAAGTGACATGTAAGGAAGAATTCATTCCAGAAGATGAAGGATCATACAAGGTTCTGCTGAGAAAATACAAGGAAAAGAAAATGGGAGAGAGTGTTAGAAATTCTTTTTACATAAGTGAACCTGGCAACATAGTCATTTCCATTGACAATCCAACCCTCAAGAAGAGAAGGGTTTACTACAGATCTAAGACCAAACCTTATGTACCCACATTTCCCATCAATAAGAAATAGCATTAAATTATTTCTTCTCCTCCTGTTTTTCCTTTGGCTCTTAAATTTAATTTCTGTTTTTTTATTCCTTTTGTTCTCTTACATTTAATTTCTGGGTTGATCAATAAGTTTGTAGTCACTAACTAGCTATATATGAGTCTGTAAAAACATATTATAAACATCTAACCACATAAATAAACTTTGATGGATTTTCTTTTGTTCATTTTCTATTTTCTTCTAAACCTTGATAAGTTTCATATTATGAACAATTGAGGTTATAATCCAACTCCCATCTCAAGAAAAAAGACATTGAACATTGCATTGTTTTCTTTTCTTGTAATACTTATGACCTAGTTTATTTTTGTTAATGATGGTTAACCTTCTTGATCATCCTCAGAAACAACTTAAGAGAAAACCTTGCTCACAAAATGCCTTTGAGGCTAAAAAGACGAGGATAATTACATTACTTCCATTGCTTATTCATTATAAAAGTTACATATTTTATTGCCATGCCACCAGAGCCCATTAGTCTCTCCTAACCTCTCGTATATTTTTAACTACTTACACAACACAAAAGGCGATTGCCTTGCATCATTATTAGTGGGGATTATTACTACTACATTTCCTTAATTAACCCACTAATTGAGCTTCAGCTCACCTTCCTTCTCTTCTTGTCTGAGACCTTGAGCTACCAAATGTTGTCTCCTTCCTTTCGAACTTGATCCTCGTTGCGTCCTCTATTGAAACCCGGAAAGCGTTGGCGAACAGCTCCACCGGCAGGGCTCGAACGGCTGAGGCGCGGCCAGCCAGATCAGTGGTCATGGCGTTGTCATTAGTCTTGAATGCTACATATTCAAATCTTTCACTCTCCGCCCTTTTCACCACCACAAAGTTCTGAGGCACTGTTAGGACCTGTCCTTCCTTCACACTGCCGTCGAACATGGTGTTGCCATTTTCATCCACCACCTGGATTCTTGCTTGACCTCTAATGGCGTACACTAGGCTGTAAGCGTTCAAGTGATCGTGGGGTAATCTCACAGCATCCTGCAACCATCATCAACATATGTGATTAATAAATCTTGTTATGTTAGTTCAATTCAAATTGTTGAAGCGCGTGATATTGACGAACCACAGACTTACCTTGCGGAGAACCACATGGGAAGCGCTGAGTTGGAGCCATCGGAGGATGGGGAGGTTATGGCTATTGACGGTGCTGACACGACCCACTTCAGGGACGTAGACGTCGGCGCGTGAGGGATCTGCAATGTTCTCCTTCATCCTCAAGGCGCATAAGGTCTCTTCAAGGCCATTATAATAACGTCCTTCGCGTCTTCGCTCTCTCGATCTCTCTTCTTGCTCTTCCATCTCTTGTTGCGTCCTCGGTGGCCTCACTACCTGAAGCTCGCCTTCCACCCTGACAATGCTGCCTCTGAAGTCATTCTCGCTCTGAAGCCTCCTAGCCAGCCGCTCGTCGATGTTGAAAGCCTCAGAGATGAACCTTGAGTCCATGCCGCAGAAAAGATTGCTGCAAGAGCGCTGCTGGCCCTTGCTACGGCCGCGGGAGTATTGTTGCTGGCCACGCTCACCACGGCGGCGCTCGTGTTGTTGCTGGAATTCATCCTCTGGGTTTCCAGCTAGATAGAAGTGCTGTAACACAATAAGAAAAATCAACCCAAGAAATCAATAACTTCACTGCTTATGAGCAGTACAAACCAATTAGTCAAAAAAGGAATATAATGAACAATATATGTATTACTCGAGGGTTCATGTCAAGATGGTTAGCGAAGTTGGTCGTGTCAAGGACAGTAACGGCAACAATAGGCTCATTGCCGTAGTTATAGCACCAATGGGCTATACCGGCAGGAATAGCAATGACATCGCCCTGGCGGAAATGCCGAATCTTCTGGTGCTGGTCTTGGACCCTACTGCTGCCTCCTGATTCTTGAGATTCCTGGAAGGTTTCAGGGCATCCAGGAAACAAGGCTCCAGTCAAGCCCCTACCTGCAATTACAACATAACAAAAAAATCATCACCATCAGTACAGAATCTCAACCACTCAAATGCATATATGCATCTTGAAAGATCATTACTACTGAACCAAATTATTAATTTTACCTTGGACAATATAAATGAGCTGGGGAGCATTGCTGTAGGATGGCAACAGAAGGGCTCTAGGTTCAATGGTGCGCCTAACAATGGCAGCACCAGCGCATTGGAAATGCTGGTGGTTGGGATTCCATGACTCAATCGTACCAGCTTCGCACTGAATAGTGTTATCAGGTTCGAGGGCATTGAGCCTTTCGAGTTGGCACTCGTCCTGCTGCTGAAATTGCTGGCGAGCTAAGGAGCCATGGAAGAGAAGAAGAACACAAAGGTAGAAAAAGAAAGGCTTAGCCATAGCCATTTGCCTAATACTAGCTACTCTTTAACTACGGTCAAGGCTTATTGCCCTTGACGTGATGTATAGAGAAGGAGGAAGATAAGCAGGAGACACAAAAGAGAAGGTGGCGTATAGGATCATGGGCCAGTCTTCAGTTTGCATGGCTACGTGATCTTGATCGCTTACACCTCATAAAACTCAATAGGCAGGTTGTTAATGCATCAGAGAAGAACACTATTCCTGTTATACATAGGGAGCAAAGAAAAGAAGAAGACGGACATGCAGGTAATGTTTTAAGGCCTATTTGTTCTGGAAATGTGTGATGATTTGATATTTACCAACTAAAGTAGAGTTTATTAGATTAAGCTTACAATGCCTGTTTTGCCAATATAGTTGGCTTATTGCCTTTTAAATTTTAATTTTTTTTTGTGGATTGATAAAATTGTCTGATTCTTTTAATTTTATCAAAATAATAATGTGTTATGTTAAAATATTGAGTTAAAATAATGTTAATTGATATAACTAATTAATATTAACTGATTTTACTAATTTTCAACTGATTGATCACGTCACGTCACGTGATGTATTATTCAATTTGATCAATTTGCATTTTGGTTAAATTTACCACAATTTTATTAGTTTTGGTCAATTTTATCAAAATTAAAAGAATTGATTAATTTTATTAAAATTAAAAAAAAAATTGAATTTTAAAAGTCAATAAGAACTTTAATTAAGTCATAGCGAGATACGAGTTCAAGCCAGCATAATTAATGGTAAATTATTTAGATTAATCAAAACATTAGTGAGGAATTGATTGATCATGAACCATATGTCGCAATCTAACTTGTAGGTTTTTTTTTGTTTATATGTCATGTTCTTCTCTTATTGTTTTGGATTTGAACCTACTGAAAGACAATGAAAAAGTAATTTCTCATTAATTTATTAGATTTAACGTATACAACCTGCTTTGCACAAAACCTAAAATCCCTTAATGCATAATAAAAATAAGTCAGTAATAATTGTCTAATGAAATTATTTCTTAAAAATAAAAAAAAATATATTTTTTTTACTTACATTATTTTCTTATTAATTTAATGTATATATTGAATGTAGAGAAGTACTATCCATTTAATATATGAGTATACAAAATCCATAAATGCAACAATCAAATAATAGTTTAAAAAAAAAAAAGCTATCTAAATGATAGACCTGTTTGACATGTACTATGAATAAAATAGCTATAATGAATAATTTAAATTTTAAGTAATTTTTAATTTTAATGTAAACTTCAATTTGTATAAATGAAATAGCTATAATGAATAATTTATTTCAGTGTTAGCCTCTAGTGGATTTGTCGATCATGTTTCGGCAAAAACGTTGATGAAAATTATTTAAAGCTTTGATTTACGTTTAGGATATGACATTACATATTTGTTATTAATTTGAAATGACTTTCTTGTAAATTTCTTATTTTCCTTTCTCTATTATAATCAATTAAATCTTAACTCCTAAAATTAACAATGAACACTTGTAGTAGAAACGATGAACGAAACTCTGATTTTTTTTCTCAAAGCAAAAGAGTGAGGTTGTATCTTTTTGTTGCAGGCATTGTGAGGAAGTTAGGTTGTTCAATTTACATTGATGAAGATGAAGAGGAAGAAAGTTGAGAATTTCAGCAATTTTACTTGAAGGATTTGCCAATAGGTAATATTATTTATTTTCAATATTGATGATTTTCTTTTTAATTTTTCTTCTTCCTTCATAAATCAAACAATAATAGTTAAAAAAAACAAAAAAAACTTTATTTTGTATAGGATGCAAAATTACCACTAGTATTGTTTGCGTGCTATTTTTATTTTTCAAAATTGTTTTATTTTTGTGAGAATTGATTTTCTAATCAATTGCTAACTCTATCTATTGATTGTTGAATTTTAATAAACAATTTCACTTGTTAAAAAACATTTTATTATACGAGTGATGTTCTTTAAAATAAAAAAAAAAAAGCACAATTAAAAATATTTTATATTTTTAAACTTAGTTTACTTTTTTCACAACTATTATTAGTTTTAATCTTTTCTTTTTTAAACAAAATTTTTTATCAATAAAAGATAGATTAAAAATATTAATTAATAAAGTGCACGAATGTTCATAATATATTAATTGTCAATCGAAATAGAGAATAAAATTTAGCTTTTTTCGTGAAGAGCTACATTAACTCTTTATTTCTTATTTTATAAAATGACTTTTTATAATAAAATGTTTGATATATATATATATATATATAAGAGTTCTTTGGAGATATTTTTATTAATGTTGTCCTGTTATATAATACATACATTCACTATATCAACTTTTTTTTTTTAAAAAAAATAAGATTATAAAAAAAGAGAAAAATTAAATTCGAAAACAGCTGAATAAAATCAAACTGTAATTGAACAGAATAGCACTGTATTGGAACACTAAGATTGGTGGACTGGACGTAAATTTGAATATTTCACCACCATTTCTGGGAGAGCCAGAGGGTAATATTGTCCAAACACTTGTTAATACACACCAATTGTTTTCAAATCACGAACTCAGGTCCAAAAAACATGCCTCGGCTCCATACACTCTCCTGTACCACACCACACGTCTCCATCCCTCTCGTATCCACTTCTAATCTACACAATAGCTGAGTTCTGTTTTTAATTTGTCTTCGATTGGAATTTTAATTTGCATACACAGGATAATGTGGTGCTCAATGCGTCGCAGTTATTGCAGCAGCAGGAGAGAGGCATGGCCAAGAATGGTCCCGCAGACGTCGACGTTGTGTCCAACGCGTTTGGGTCGAGGACGTTTGAACGGTTCAGATCTGGGCTGACATTGCTGGAATCATCAACCGCTAGGAATGACGATGAGAATGCGTTCGCTGGATTGTTGAAGCAAGCGAGTGCAGCTCTTCTTAACTGTTATGCTAGACAGGGGTTTCCGTATTCTGCCTGCGAAGTTAAGACTCCTGCTTATTCAAGCTTTGGTCTTGGAAGAGGCTACAGCCAAACAAGGCGATCAGTTCTCTATTGCCAACGAAGCTTTGTAATTAATTGAAGAATTGTCACGACCCTGCTCCTTTGCGTGGATCAAATGCTAAATTGAATAAAATAATCAAGCATATTATTTGTTGAGTTTGGAATTTGGATGATTGTTAGTTTCAGATGTGAAAAATTTTTCTATCTACTTTCGAGATGCTCCACAATATTATGGATTGTGATAACAGAGTTTGAATCATGTGAAGTGATCAAGAATTATTCAACTCAAAAGCTTTCTATTAGGTTTTTGAGTGAGATTTTAAAAATAAATTTTTTATTTCTAAGAAGAAGATTGGATTAGATTTCTTTGCCGTCAGACTCTAAAAGTAATTTTAT
>CATIWR010278688.1:0-33263 GCA_949677035.1 Omphalea diandra
TATATATATATATATATATATATATATATATATATGACTCTTAAAATTTAGATATCCTTTCCAAATTTTTGGTCAAAATTGACCTGTTTGTGTGTTTCTTAGCATATATATATATATATATATATATATATATATATATATATATATATATATATATATCCCTTCTTAATATAACGTAAGGGGTTGGTCCATAGTGAAGCAAAGTAAATCAAATATTAGATGACTAAGTACTCTAGATGTTTAAGATAACAAAGTAAATCAAAGAATAAGGCAAACTAAACTAAGAAAGCAAGTAAAACTAAACTAATCTAACAATAGAAATCAAATATACATATACATCAAACTAGACAACACATATTTAAATGAAACAAACAATGATCATGAAATGTTGTAGAATGAATTAATTGGAGGATCAACCTAATGTCTTTAAGTGCTTATCTCTAAGTCAACCAAAGATGTCTAAGAATAGAACTATACTTACTCTCGCTTTTTATATAATTTGTAAACATAAAAGTTATGCTCCATGCCAATCCCTTAAACCCTTTAAAGTAGATTTCATTTCTCGAGTCTAATCGTTTAACCTAAATTAATCTAATTGGTTTTCCATAAAAAATCTAACTCTCATTATGAATCCTTGACTAACACATCATATATGGTGATCAATCATATATAATAATAGTAAATCACAATCAAACTCAAATTCAAATTCATTCATAAAAAAGAAAAATGATAAATTCATTATTCCATAGAATAGTACAATCTTATTCATACAACTTAGCCTGAATACATGATTAAATCAAGAAGTCAAACAAAAGAATAAGAGAACATAAGGAGAGAGAAGAAGAGAAGAATGAGATGAAGATCTTAAGAAGTCATCACTCTTTTGAAAGTTTGGACTTCTATTGGAACTCCAAAGGAAAGTAAATCCAACTTGGAAGAATGCCTCATTTCATAAATAACTAACTCTCTCTTTTTAAGAACTATCTAAGTAAATCTACGCTTAGAATCATGAATAATATTGATATAAAACCATACTGAAAACAAAAGAAACATATACATAAAATCTTTAGAGCACTATACTAATTTGCACCATATCAAGATTCACCACGCTTAGACCTTGCTTGCCCTTAAGCAAGAAACAAAGATCCAAATGGGAATAACTAATAATGACTTCTCCAATTCTAAAACCAATCATACTAGCATGCTCATCTCGATCACAAACTAAAGGAATTTAAGAAAAGAGATTAACAACTAAACTTATAATGCTCAACAATGACAAAACAAATTGAGTTTAAGCAATAAAGTTAACAATTTGTCATAAGTTATTAAAAACAAAATCAAGAATACAAAGTTAAGGTGCTAGATAAACCATGGATAATGACTTTACTCCTTAAACTTAGGACTTATAAGGAGGGTAATAGCCATTTATGGTAGGACAAAGAATAAGCACACGTATTAACCAATAATTTCTCATGGAATTTTTAGACATTTTTATAGCAAAGTATATGTGACGTCAACCCTTTTTCTGAATGAATACAAATGAGGAGTATACTCACTTATACACAACTTAGTCAACATGCATCATGTCAATAAGTGATTTTATCGTATTCATAACTTCATAATTTGAAGTTAAAGAAATACTTGATCTTTTTTTTCATTTTTTTTAATGTCCTCATCCATTACTGAAAAGTTAGTTATCCATATTATGGCTATAGTTTCCCTAAAGCTACCTTATTCCTTAAAAACCAAGCTTAAGTCCTTGGCATCAAAGTGTAGGTATAGTTATAAGGTTGACTAAACATTCTCTAGATTTTTAGAATAATAACAATAGATAAAAAAAATAATCTTAAAATTCATACTTAAATGAAACTCAAAACTTTACAAGCATAGAAAGCTAGTTATTAAAATATGATAAAGCTATCCAAATTTATAATCAATATGAACTTATGTTAGCAAAATTGTAAATCAAACATGGAGAAGATATGAACATGTTTAGGAGGTGCAAACATAACATAGGTTGCTACTCCAAAACATAAAACTAAAAAGCACTAAAAGAGAATAATAAAAGATGTGTATCTCTCCCCCTTACTTAAAAGTTCACATTGCCCTTAATGTGAATCCCAAAACCAAAAATAAAAAGCAGGGAAAGGAAGAACTCCCTTAATTCTCTAAAGGTGATGGTGGAGGTGAATCAATGTTGTAACCATAACAAGCAAAAAATTGATTCATCTTGTAGTCCATCCTATGTTGATGCCTTTCTGTTTCACAGGTACGAGTCTTTATAGCAACTAATTGTCTTTGAATTTCCCTTTGGTTTTTAAGAACTTGCTGCCATAGTGCAACTTCACTACTAGAAGAACTTAGGCCCTCATGTGTCGGCATTAACATAATATAGGCAGCCTCTTGATGAACATCTTCCTTATGATCTCCATAAGAAACATCCACTTCAATCTCTTCCTCATCAAACTTGTGGTGGTGATGATGGTTCCAACATCTTCCAACATGATCTTCTTCTCACTGGAAACATTTGAAAATTGGCATCTACAACTTTTCCTTATATGAAAGCTTGCTTGGTAAAATTAGAATACTCAACATCACGAGTTAAAGCATCAAAATTCACACGCAAAGCCTTAGCAATAATAGTGACTATATGACCATGAGCGAGGGGGTTATCCTTACGTGCAACATAAGCCAAAAGTGATTAAAAATCTAATATGTCTAACAAACTTGTTTTTTTAATATGAATTCACCGCATTAAAAACAACTCTTAGGATGAAACTCGATTAAACTTTGATTTATTAAAAACAACACATGCAAGTGCTTTGTGCAATAGCTAATATGTAAGATCCTTAATAAACATGGCCTTACCTTTCTTAGGGTTAAATGGTGTCTGACAATATGTTAGGAAAGTCCAAAACTCATCAACATCAAAATTCTTGGGCACAACACAAATACCATCCTTTTTAAACCTAAAATGCTTATGTATGAATGATATGTGAGTAGGTATATTTTTCTTAACATCCTATGATGTGAGAATCATTTCGATGAAGGTCTAAGGTTGTGTAAAGTTCAGTGATCAAGTCAAAATATGTGTGTTCTTCCATAGAAACAAACTTCTTAAGGCCACATGAAGATAATAATTGAGGCAAAGATTCATGCGTGCTAATATCATGAAGAAGAGAAGAGGGAATATACTTAAAAGCCATAATTTCTCTAAATTTAAGACTAACAAATTTTGTACCTTCTTCATGCGTATGGATAGGAAACTTGGCTCCATAGGTGTTGGCTAGGTCTATTCTTCTTCTTCGTGGTGATATTGAGGCCTTAATGATAAAGAACCTTTGTTTCTCCCCATGATTTAGGAGTAGAGATATGTAGAGAATAGATAAGGTGGAGAATGTGAAATAATTATAAAGAAATGAAGAAAATGAGTGATGAAAGACTATGGGTGTAGAGAGTTTATGAAAAAAGAGTAGAGAATGAAATGGAAAGAATGAAATATTTAAAAACTGAGTATGGTAGAAATATGAGAGTTATTATGGAAGATGAGAGTTAAATAGAAAAATGGAGGGAAGTTAAAAAGGTGAGAAGTTTATGACTTTTAGGGGGAAGATCATAACCTTTCAAATTTGAATTTGAAAATGGGTTAAATAGTGTGTGTGTGTGTGTGTAGAAGAATGTAGACGTGTTAAAAAGTAAAAAGTAAGAATTAATAGTTATTTTTGAAAACTCGAAAGATTAAACTTAGTGGAAAAGATTAAAATGGTGAAAATATTAAATTTTTTTTAGGGATGGGTGTGCTGACTCGGTACACTTACATGAATCAACATATATGGTTGCTGGGTGATAATTGTGCCCAGTCAAGACAACCATCCTAACTTGGCACAGGATTTTTTCTTTTTTTTTTTTTTTTTTTGAAAAGAAAAATGTGTTATTCCATCAAATTGAAAAGCGATGTGTTATAAATTTTAAAATAACAAAAATGAAATAAAATAAAAATAAAAAGAAATAAAGAGATTAGAATAGTGGTGAAGAGAATAAAACATTATTTAGGTAAAAAAAGGTAAGTATGGAAATGTACCTTGATGGTTTAGGGTGCTAATGCAAGAGGGATTATAATATGTTTATCAATACGATCACAAAAAACATAAGGCTTAAGTCAATGCCACTTACCTTAAAAATTTCACCTGTAGCATTGACTATCTCAACTGCACCTTATGGAGAAACTTGAATAACTTGAAATGGTCTAAACCATTTAGACTTCAACTTACTTGGGAACAACTTCAATCTTGAATTGTATAAGAGAACAAGCTGGCCTTTATGAAATTCTTTCTTTAGTATGTGTTTGTCATGCCATTTCTTAGTTCAGTCATTGTAGATCCTTGCATTTTCATAGGCATTGAGTCTTAATTCTTCTAATTCATTAAGCTGAAGAAGTCTTTTTTTACTTGTCTTAATGAGATTAAAGTTTAAAGCTCTTGTAGCCTAATACGCCTTATGTTCCAACTTAATTGGTAGATGACAAGATTTCCTATACACTAATTGATAAGGAGTTAACCCACTGAGAGTCTTAAACGCCGAACGATATGCCCATAAAGCATCATTAAGCTTCAATGCCTAGTCTTTCCTTGTACTAAAAACCATTTTTTCAAGAATCCATTTAAGTTCTTGATTACTTCAACTTTGCCACTTATTTATGGATGGTTAGGAGTAGCTATCTTGTGTCTTACTCCATATTTCTTTAATAATTACTCAATAATACGGTTAGAAACATGAGTGCCACAATCACTTATAAGGGCTTTAGGAGTACCAAACCTCGGAAATATGGTTTAAATAAGAAAATTCTTAACAATCTTCATTAGTAAGGGAATGTTATAGCTTCAACCCATTTGGAGACATAATCTATCATAACTAAGATGTACTTGTTCCTCAAAGAGCTTGGAATTGGACCCATGAAGTCTTCCCTAGACATAAAAAATTTCTACCTCTAAATAACTTGTAAAGGCATTGCTTGCTTTCTTCCAATATTTCCAATCACAAGAAAAAACAAAGGCATGAACATCCTTAAAAAGTGTAAGCCACTAAACCTGATTGAAGCACCTTGGAAGCTGTCTTTTATGCATGAAAATGGCCACCAACATCTAGAGAATAATAGTGCCTCAATACATCTTATACCTCATCTTGTGGAACACATCTTCTAATCAAAACATCCCTGCATCTTTTTAAGACTAGGGGTTCATCCCAATATTAGTGTTTAACTTCATTTAAGAAATTTTTTCCTTTAATGTTAATCCATATTATATGGTAAAACACCACTTACTAGTTTGCAATGTCGACGAACCATATAACTTCCTTACTTGCAACACTAAATATTTGTTCTCCCATAAATGTCTCATTAATATGTACTCCATTATCATGCTTTTGTAACACTTCTTAGTCTAGTCTTGACAAATGATCAATTATAAGGTTCTCACTACCTTTCTTGTCTCTAACCTCCTAATCAAATTCTCAAAGCATCAAAATCTAGTGAAGTAATTTTGGCTTAGGATCTTTCTTATTCAAGAGATATTTGAGGGTTGTATGATCTGAAAAAACTATAACTTTTTGACCAACCAAATATTCACTAAACTTGTCAAAGGCATATTAAATTACTAGAAGCTTTTTTTTTTTTTTATAGTAGTGTAGTTAATTTGAGCATGATCTAATAGCTTGCTTGTGTAATACACAACATATGGCTTTCCATCTTTCCTTCGACCTAAAATGACCCAAACTGTGAAATTGCTTGCATCACACATTATTTCAAATGGCAAATTCCAATTCAGTGTTTGCAAAATTATAGCTGAAATAAGTGCCTTCTTCAATTTCTTAAAAGATTTAATGCATGACTTATCCACTCAAAAACTGCATCCTTTGCTAAAAGATTATACAATAGCTTGGCAATTTTAGAAAAATCTTTGATGAACCTTCAATAAAAGTTGATATGTGCTATAAAGCTTCTTATATCCGTTACATTCTTTGGTGGTGGCAAGTTAGCAATCACTTCTACCTTGGCCTTGTTAACCACAATACCCCTATTAGATGCCATATGACCCAAAACAATTCCTTCTTAATCCATGAAATGACATTTCTCCTAATTCATAACTAATCCATGCTCAATAAACATGTCTAACACTTTAGGAACATTTTCTAAACAATGGGAAAAGTTAGTACCATAAACACTAAATTCATCCATGAAAACTTCAACACATTCATCAATTAGATCACTAAAAATAAAAAACATGCATCTTTGAAATGTAATAGGCACATTACATAAACCAAATGGCATAAGCCTAAATGCAAAAGTGACATATAGCCTAAATGCAAAAGTGACATATAGACATGTAAATGTAGTCTTACTTTGATCATCGAGATGAATAGGAAATTGATAAAAACCACTAAAGCCATCTAAGTAATAAAAGAATAAAAACTTGGCTAACCATTTTAAAACTTGATCATTAAATGGTAAAAGGAAAATGATCTTTCCTAGTTACCTTATTTAGCTTCGTATAATTAATACACATATGCCAACCCGTGATAGTCCTAGTGGGTACTAAATCATTAGATTCATTC
Organism: Omphalea diandra; assembly: GCA_949677035.1. Lineage (NCBI taxonomy): Eukaryota > Viridiplantae > Streptophyta > Magnoliopsida > Malpighiales > Euphorbiaceae > Omphalea > Omphalea diandra. The sequence continues at coordinate 6,610 of CATIWR010278688.1, forward strand.
TTAACAACCATCAAGCCACCTTTATGGTGACGACTTGGACAGGACTCACTCAATTACTATCACTTATAATATATATGATTCCATTATCAAACAATTTCATGACTTATTTCTTAACCACTTATTTAAGGGTAGGGTTAAGTCTCTTTTGAGCCTTAATAAAAGGCTTAACATCATTCTATAAAAGAATTTTATGCATGAATATTTTGTCATGAGTGGTGTACCCTATGGCACCATTATGACTAAGCAATACCTTGCTTAATGCTTCAACTTATTCTTTAGGAAGAGATGAATTAACAATGTAAGGTTTTGCAAACTAGGGTATAGAAATTCGTACCTTAGAGTGGATGATAATGGCTTAAGCTCAAGGTCAGGCTCCTCATTTGGTGAAGTAGGCTTAGGATCTTCATCCTTCTTTAATGGCTTAAAACGTGAAGCTCTTCTATGTGAAAGGTATGGCATTGCCTCTAACATCTTTACACTAGATATTATTTTATCATTATTATGCTCTTTATTGGCCCCTTGTGTTGAACACATCTTCAATGGTTCTTGCCCAAGACACTCATACCATACTTCTTTGACGTAATTATCAATTTCAACAATAGCATCTACTCTAGCATAAGCTTTAATAGGTCATGCTTCATTCATCATCTTAAAGACATCAAACTCAATAGACTCATTATTGATTTCTAATGTAATCTTCCCTTTCTTCATATCAATCACCATACTAACTGTAACAAGGAATGGTCTACTAAATAGAATTGGAATTTTGGGATCCTCTTCCATGTCTAATACGACAAAAATATACTAGAATCACAAACTTTCCAACCTTGGTAGGCACATTTTCCAAAATACCAATTGGATATTTAATCGACTTGTCTGTTATGGATAAACTCATGGTAGTTGGCTTTAATTCACTAACATCAATCCTCTTGTGGATGGAGTAAGGCATAAAACTAACATTTACGCCTATGTCATATAAACTTTATCAAAGTCAATACCACCAATGATACGAGGAACAGTAAATGAACCTATATCTTTCATCTTTGGTAGTGGCTTAGACAAAACAACTTGTGATTCTTTAATAAGAGCTACCAATCCATCTTCTTGAAGTTTGCTTTTAAGATTGATGATATCTTTCAAAAATTTCCTTTATTATGACATGTCTCCTATACCTTCCATAAGTGGAATCGTAATAGTGATGTTCTTGAGATTTTTCAAAAACTTTCCAAATTACTTATCTAAGTTTTGCCTTAATAACCTTTATGGGAAAGGCAAAGTAACTAAGTTCACCATAGTCTCATAATGGGCATTGAACTTTTCCTTATTTGTTGAATCCTTGGGTTTCTCAAACATTATATCCTTGAAAGTCGTCTCATTATGACTTTCTTCAATCTCCATTACATGATATTATCAATCTTTGGTCCTTTGGATTGGGCATTCTCTGCTTCCTTGCCACTTATTAACATAATTGCTTGAAAGTCTCCATTTGTTGAAATTTCAACTGACTAGGGAATTTCCCATAACTTTGGAATTATTGAAAGCTTATTGGGCAATTTGGGTCTTAAGCATACAATTATGGTAGCAAGTTGGTTAATCCTTGATTCCAATTACTTAAATTGCTCCATGGTTTGCTTATTGGTAGTCATTAGTTGAGCTATGAACCATTCAAAAAGGACTTCAAGGTTAGGCTTATGTGGTGTAGGTTGTATAGTTATCTCATTAGGAAACCATATGAGTTCTTATTGGTAGGGTTGAATGGAGGGTTAAGTTGTGCGGAGGTGTTTGACCAAGAGAAACTAGGATGGTTCCTTCATTGTTGGTTAAAGTCATTTGGCATAGGTCCATTCCATTGGTTATAACCCCTTCGAAGAAACTTGACTTGCACTTCAAAACTGGCTTTGCAATCATGGTATAAATGAGATCTGCCACATAATTCACATGAGACATTTGAACTCTCCATTGTATTGATTTGTGGCTTGGTGATCAATTTTGTCAAGGCATCCCGATATTATCCAACTCAATCACTCTCCTTACTTTAGACATTGTTGTTTCTTCACCTACATATACTTATGAGGCATGTTCTTCTAGCAATGATATCGCTTCGATTGTTGTCATTGTCATCCATTTCCCACTAGCACCTGCATTCATAATGATCCTATCTTCATCAGTCAATCCATTATAGAAATTTAGGGAATCATCCATTCTGGCAAACCATGATGAGGACATTGTCTTTGAAGCTCTTTGAATCTTTCCCATGTAGCATAAAATGTCTCACCCTTTGCTTGTTTGAATGTAGGGATCTCATTGTAAAGTTTTGTTGTCTTTTTGTGGTGGAAAATACTTATAAAGGAATGCTTACTTCAATTGGTCCCATGTAGTGATAAAGTTTTTAGGTAGACTAATAAGCCATAATTGTTCTTTCTCCTTCATTGAAAATGGAAATAGTATAATCTTATTGCATCATTCGATACACCATTTATCTTAAAGGTTGCACAAACATTGAGGAAAGTGAGAATATGAGCAAATGGCTTCTCTCTCGACAATCTTGCAAATTGATTATTTTACACCAATTGTACCATACTTGGCTTAATTTCAAAGTTATTGTTGGTAATGGTAAGAGCAACAATTCCTCAAAAATTCTCTGTTATATTATGCATATTGAAATTGACTAAGGTTCTTCTTTCTTGTGCCATTTTTTGTTGATTCGATTGCTATTCTTTTTGTTCAATAGGTAATTTTTTCCCTTGCACAAATGATATAGAGTTCGTTCAATTTTTGGGTCAATACTATCAAAACTTTGAGAATGACACATATAATCAATCAAAGTACAAAACTATAACCAAATAAAAACAATAAAACTAAAATTTTGAAATCAACCATTTATTGATATAATATAATATTAAATCAAATTAAACTTTGGCTTCCCTGGCAACGGCGCCAAAATCCTTATTTGTAGGTTTCTTACTATATATATATATATATATATATATATATATATATATATATATATATATATATATCACTTCTTAGTATAGTGTAAGTAAGAGTTTGTTTTGTATGTAAGCAAAAAGAATCAAGTATTAGACGCTAAGTACTCTAGATGTCTAGAATAACAAAGTAAATCAAAGAATAACAAAACCAAAACTAGAAAAGCAAGTAAAACTAAACTAATCTAATAATAGAAATCAAATATATATGCAAATCAAACTAGACAACACATATTCAAATGAAACAACCAATGATTATGAAATTTTACAGAATGAATTGATTGGAGGATCAACCTGATGTCTTGAAGTGTTTATCTTTAATTCAATGAAAGATGTCTATAAATAGAACTATACTCACTCTCGCCTTTTATATAATTTATAAACATATAAGTTATGCTCCGTGGCAATCCTTTAAACCCTTAAAGTAGATTTCCTTTCTCAAGTCTAATCCTTTAAGCTAAGTGAATCTAATTAGTTTTCCATCAAAGAAGCTCTCATTATGAATTCTTGACTAACACATCATATATGATGATTAATCATATATAACAATGATAATTTACAATCAAACTAAAATTCAAATTCACTCATAGAAAAGAAAAATGATCGATTCATTGCTCCATCGAATAGTGCAATCTAGTTTATACAACTTAGCTTAAATACATGATTAAATCAAGAAGGCAAATAAAAGAATAAGAGAACATGAAAAGAGAGAAGAAGAAAAGAATGAGATGAAGATCCAAAGAAGCCTTCACTCTTCGAACAAGTTAGACTTTTGCTAGAACTTCGAAGGAAACTGACTCCAACTTAGAAGAATGCTTCCTTTTATAAATAACTAACTCCAACTTTCTAACACTTCTTGATTTTTCTTGAATGCTTTATAAATTATTTTTGTTGTCTAAATATAGGCTAAGTTCATGTATTTATGAGCCTTAAAGTGCCCTAAGTCATGCCAGTTCTAAAGAGGTGCCTTTACGAAAGGGTGTGATGAAAGGGTGCTGTAACTACTCGACACACTGGTATGAGTCGGCACAGATGCTTTCTGTATGGTCATTGTGCTAACTCAACATAGTATGTCACTACTAGTGATAGACCAACTTCTTCCTTCCTTGCTCAGTTTACTTTGTTCTCCAGTCTAAGGCCTCGTAACGCACTTGTATGCAAAATTTAAGCTTGAAAAGGCCTACAAAACATGAAACTTACATAAGAACTATCAAAGTAAAGCTAGGCTTAAAATCATGGATAATATTGATAAAAAAACATACTAAAAATAAAAGAAACATAGACATAAAATCCTTAAAACACTATACTAATTTGTGTTATATCAAGATCCCTCACATTTAGACCTTGTTTACCCTTAAGCAAGAAACAAAGATATGAATATGAATAACTAAGAATGACTTCTCCAAGTCAGAAATAATCATACTAGCTTACACATCTTGATAATAAACTATAAGAATTTAAGAAATGAGATTAACAACTAAACTTCCAATGCTTAATAATGACAAAACAAATCGAGTTTCATAGTATAAGCAATAAGGTTAACAATTTGTCATAAGTTATTAAGAACAAAACCAAGAGTACCAAGTCAAGGTGCTAGCTAAACCATGGACAAAGACTTCATTCCTTAAACTTAGGATTTCTAAGAAGGATAATAGCCATTTATGGTGGGACAAGGAATAAGCACACATATTAACTAATAATTTCTCATGGAATTTTTAGGTATTTGTGATGTCAACCATCTTTCCAAATGAATGCAAATAAGGAGCATACTCACTTACACACAACTTACTCAACATGCATCACGTTAACAAGCGATTTTTTCATAGTTATAACTTCATAATTTGAAGTTAGAGGAATACTTGAGATTTTTTTCATTATTTTATGTCCTTATTCATTATTGAAAATTTAGTTATTTGTATTATGCCTATAGTTTCCCTAAAGCTGCCTTATTCTTGGAAAACCAAGCTTAAGTCCTTAACATCTAAGCGTAGGTATTGTTAGACTATTGACTAAACATTTTTTAGATTTTGAAAATAATAACAATAGACAAAAAGATAATCTTAAAACTCATACTTGAATGAAACTCAAAACTTTACCAATTGAGCATAGAAAGCTAGTTATTAACATGTGAAAAAGCTATACAAATTTACAATCAATATGAACTTATGCTAGCAAAATTAAAAGGCAATAAAAGAAAATAATAAAAGATGTGTATCCCACCATTACACTTAAAAGTTCACATTGCCTTTAATGTGAATCCCAAAACCAAAAATAAAGAGTAGGAAAGGAAAAACTTCCTTAATCCTTTGAAGGTGATGGTGGAGGTGACTTAATGTTGTAACCAGAGTAGGCAAAAAATTGATTCATCTTGTAGTGCATCCTACATTGATGCCTTTCGTTTTCATGGGTACGAGTCTCCATAGCAACTGATTGCCTTTGATTCTCCATTTAGTAGTTAAGAACTTGCTACCATAGTGCAACTTCATTTCCAGAAGCACTTGGACATTCATGTGTCGATATTGACTCAACATGGGCAACCTCTTGATGAACATCTTCCTCATGAACACCATGAGAAACATCCATTTCAATATCCTTTTTCGTAACTTGTAGTGATGATGATGGTTCCAACATCTTCCAACATGATCTATTTCTCACTATAATCATTTAAAAATTGGCATCTAGAACTTCACCTCATATGAAAGCTTACTTGGTAAAATTAGAATACTCAATAACATGAGTTAAAGCATCGAAGTTCACACGTAAAGCCTTAGCAATAATAGTGACTATATGACCATAGTTAAGGGAGTTATCTTTATATGCAATAAAGCCAAGAGTTGATTAAAAATCCAATATGTTCAATAAACTTTATTTTTTTGTATGAATGCACCACATCAAGATCAACTTTTGGGATGAAACTCGATTAAACTCCGATTTATGAAAAAAAACACATGCAAGTATTTTGTTCAATAACCAATATATAAGATCCTTAATAAACATGGTTTTACCCTTTTTAGGATTAAATGGAGTTTGGCAATTTGTTAGGAAAGTCTAAAACTCATCAACATCAAAATCCTTAGGCATAGCACAAATACCATCCTTTTTAAACCCAAAATGCTTATGCATGAATGCATATATGAGTTGGTGTGTTTTTCCTAACATATTAAATTCTAGAATGTGAGAATCATTTGGATGAAGGTCTAAGGATGTGTAAAATTCAATGATCAAGTCAACATATGTGTGTTCTTCCATAAAACAAACTTCTTAAGTCCACATGAAGATAATAATTGAGGTAAAGATTCATCATGCCAATATCATGAAGAAGAGAAGAGGGAATATACTTACAAGCCATAATTTCTCTAAATTTAAGACTACCAAACCTTACACCTTCTTTATACGTAAGGATAGGAAACTTGGCTCCATAAGTGTTGGCTAGGTCCTCTTCTTCTTCCTCATGGTGATCTTGAGGCCTTGATGATGAAGAACCTTTGTTTCTCCCCATGATTTGTAAGTAAAGAAATATAGATAATAGAAAAGGTGAAGAAAGTGAAATAATGGCAGAGAAATGAAAGAGGAAAGAAGAAAATAAGTGATGGAAAAATATAAATGTAAGGAATTTATACAAAAGAGTAGAGAATGAAATAGAGAAAATGAGATGTTTAAAAATTAAGTGGGGTAGAAATATGAGTTATTGTGGAAGATGAGAGTTAAATAGAAGAATGGAGGGAAGTTAAAAAGGTGAGAAGTTGTGAATTTTAGGGGGAAAGGTCATAAACTTTCAAATTTGAATTTGAAAGTGGGTTAAATAGTGTGTGGTAGAAGATTGTAGACATATGTTAAAAAGAAAAAAGTAAAAACTAATAGTTATTTTTGAAATATAGTAAAATTAAACTTAGAGAAAAGATTAAAATGGTGGAAATATTAAAAAAGTTTTGGTTTTAGGGATGGGTGTCTTGACTCAGCACACCGGTGTGAGTCGACGCACTCGGTTGTTAGATGGTCATTGTGTCGAGTCGAGACAACCATCACGACTCGGCACAGACTTTTCTCCTTTCTTTTCATTTATAGAAAAATATGCTATTCCATAAAAATAAAAAAAAAAGTGATGTGTTACAAACTTTAAAATGGTAAAAATGAAAGAAAATAAAAATAAAAAGAAATAAAGAGATTAGAATAGTAGTGAAGAGAAGAAAAATTATTTAGGGTATAGAAGGTAAGTATGAAAACATACTTCGATGGGTTAAGGTGTTAGTGCAAGAGGGATGCAATCTTTTTATCAATCTAATTGCTAAAAACATGGGGCTTAAGTCGATGTACGTTTACCTTAAAAATTTCACCCAAACCTTTTCTATCTCAAATGCACCTTATGGAGAGACTTGCATAACTCGAAACAACCCAGACCATTTAGACTTTAACTTAGCTAGGAACAACTTCAATCTTGAATTGTATAAGAGAACAAGCTGAACTTCATGAATTTCTTTCTTTGCAATGTGTTTCTCATGCCATCTCTTAGTCCGGTCCTTGTATATCCTTGCATTTTCATAGGCATTGGCTCTTAATTCTTCTAATTCATTAAGCTGGAGAAGTCTTTTTTTACCTACCTTAGTGAGATCGAAGTTCAAACTTCTTGTAGCCTAATACACCTTATGTTCTAACTCAACTGGTAGATGACAAGATTTCCTAAACATCAATTGATAATGAGTTAAGGCAATTAGAGCCTTAAACATCGTATGATATGCCCTTAAAGCATTATAAACTTCAATGCCCAATCTTTCCTTGCACTAGAAACTGTTCTTTCAAGAATCCATTTAAGTTCTCGATATCTTACTTTAACTTGGCCACTTGTTTGTGGATGGTAAGGAGTAGCTATCTTGAGTTTTACTGCATACTTCTTCAATAATGACTCAATGATATGGTTGTAAAAATGAGAGCCACCATCACTTATAAGGGCTCTAGGAGTAGCAAATCTTGGAAATATGGTTTTTTAAGAAACTTCTTAACAATCTTTGCATTGTTGGTAAAGGATGTTATAGCTTCAATTTAGTTGGAGACGTAATCTACCATTATTAAGATGTACTTGTTCCCCAAAGAGCTTGGAAATAAATACCTTCTTCAATTTCTCAAAAGATTTAATATATGACTTATCCAACTCAAAAACTGCATCCTTTACTTAAAGATTACATAATGGCTTGACAATTTTAGAAAAATCTTTAATGAACCTTGGATAAAAGCTGATATGTCTTAGAAAGCTTCTTATATCTTTTACATTCTTTGGTAGTGGCAAGTTAGCAATCACTTCTACCATGGCCTCATCAATCTCAATACCCCTATTAGATACTATATAACCAAAAACAATTCCTTTTTGGACCATGAAATGGCATTTCTCCCAATTCAGAACTAATCCATGCTCAATACACCTATCTAACACATTAGAGAGATTTTCTAAACAATGGGAAAAGTTAGTACCATAAACACTAAAGTCATCCATGAAAACTTCAACACATTCATCAATTAGATCACTAAAAATAAAAATCATCCATTTTTAAAATGTAGCAGGTGCATTACTTTAACCAAATGGCATACACCTAAATGTGAAAGAAACGTATGGACATGTAAATGTAGTTTTACTTTGATCATTGGGATGAATAGGGATTTGATAAAAACCATTAAGGCCATCTAAGTAACAATAGAATGAAAACTTGGCCAGCCTTTCTAAAACTTGATCAATAAATGGTAAAGAAAAATGATCTTTCCTAGTTACCTTATTTAGCTTCCTATAATCAATACACATATGCCAACTCGTGATAGTCCTAGTAGGTTTTAAATCATTAGATTCATTCTTAACAATGGTCAGGCCACCCTTTTTGGGGACGACTTAAACATGACTCACCCAATTACTATCACTTATAACATCTATGATTCCATTATCAAGCAATTTCATGACTTCTTCTCTAACCACTTCTTTAAGAGTAGCGTTAAGTCTTCTTTGAGCCTTAATGGAAGGCTTAACATCATTCTTTAAAAGAATTCTATGCATGCATATTTTAGGACTTAATACTTTCAAGTCATGAATGGTGTACCCTATGACGCCATTATGACTAAGTAATACCTTGTTCAATGCCTCAACTCATTCTTTGTGAAGAGATAAATTAACAATGTAAGGCTTTTTCAAACTAGGGTCTAGAAATTTGTACCTTAGGGCCTTCATCCTTCCTTAATGGCTCAAAACATAAAGCTTTTATATATGAGAAGTATGATGTTGCCTCTAACATCTTTGCACCAGATACTACTTTATCATTATTATGCTCTTCATTGGCCCCTCGTGTTAAGCAAATCTTTAATTGTTCTTACCCAGGACACTTATATCATGCTTCTTTGACACAATTATCAATTTCATCAGTAGCATCTACTCTAACACAAGCATCAATAGATGATGCTTCATTCATCATCTTAAAGACATCAAACTCATTATTGACTTCTAATGTAATCTTCCTTTTGCTTCATATCAATCACCATACCGGTTGTGACAAGGAATGGTCTACCAGATAGAATGGAAATTTGAGATCCTCTTCCATATCTAATACAAAAAAATCCATTTGAATCATAATGGTAGGCACATTTTCCAAAATACCAATTAGGTATTTAACCAACTTATCCACCTTGGATAGAGTCATGGTAGTTGGCTTCAATTTACCAACATCTATCCTCTTGTAGATGGAGTAAGGCATAAGACTAACACTTGTGCCTATGTCACATAAAGTTTTATCAAAGTTAGTACCACTAATGATACAAGGAACAGTAAATGAACCTGGATCTTTCATATTTGGTTATGGCTTAGACAAAATGACTTGTGATTCTTAATAAGAGCTACCAATCCATCTTCTTAAAGTTTGCTTTTATGATTGATGATTTCTTTCAAAAATTTCCCCCATGATGGCATGTCTCTTATAGCTTCCATAAATGGAACCATAATAGTGATGTTCTTGAGATATTCCAAAAACTTTCCAATTTGCTTATTTAAGTTCCGCCTTAATAACCTTTATGGGAAATGTAAAGTAGTTAAGTTCACCTTAGTCTCATCATAGGTATTAGAATTTTCCTTCTTTGTTGAATCCTTAGGTTTCTCAAGTGTTGTAGCATTGGAAGTCGTCTCATCATGACTTGCTTCAATCTTTACTACATTATCAATTTTTGGTCTTTTAGATTGGCCATTTTATACTTCTTTGCCACATCTCAAAACAATTGCTTAATATGTCTCCATTTTTTGAAATTCTAATCGATTAGGGAGCTTTCCTATAGTTTTGGAATTATTGGAAGCTTATTGGGTAATTTAGGTCTTAAGCATGTGATTATGGGTAGTAAGTTGGTCAATCCTTGATTCCAATTACTTAAATTACTCCATGGTTTGCTTACTGATGGTCATTTGTTGAGTTATAAATTATTCAAAAAGGGCTTCAAGGTTTGGCTTAGGTGGTATGGTTGTCTAATTTAGAAACCAGGTGGGTTTTTATTGGTAGGGTTAAATAGAGGGTTAAGTCGTGCGAAGGTGTTTGACCAAGAAAAACTAAGATGGTTCCTCCATTGTTGGTTAAAAGTATTTGTCATAGGTCCATTTTATTAGTTGTAACCCTTTTAAACAAAGTTAACTTGCTTTTTGGAACTGGTTTTGCAATCATGGTATAAATGAGGTCTGCCACACAATTCACATGAGACATTTGAACTCTCGACTGCATTGATTTGGGACTTGGTGATTAACTTTATCAAGGCATCCATTTTTACGATCAACATGTCGATACTACCAATTTAATACTCCTCTTGCTTTAGCCACCGTTGTTTCTTGACCTAAATATCCTTATGAGGCAAGTTCTTCTAGTAATGATATTGCTTTAGTTGTTATCATTGTCATCCATTTCTTGCTAGCACCTGCATTCATAATGCTCTTATCTTCATCATTCAATCCATTATAGAAAATTTGAGGAATCATTCATTATGCCAAACCATGATTAGGACATTGAATCTTTCTCATGTAGCATAAAGTGTCTCACCCTTTGCTTGTTTAAATGTAAAGATCTCATTGCAAAGTTTTGCTATCGTTTGTAGTGGAAAATACTTGTGAAAGAATGTTTGCTTCAATTGATCCCATATAGTGATAAATTTTTGGGGTAGACTAACAAGCCATAATTGTGCATTCATTGAGAATGAAAATAGCTGCAATCTTATTGCATCATTTGATATGCCATTTATCTTGAAGGTTGCACAAACATTGAGAAAAGTGAGAATATGAGCATATGGATCCTCTCCCATTAATCCTATAAATTGATTATCTTGCACCATTTGTATCACACTTGGCTTAATTTCAATGTTGTTCTTAGCAATGGTATGAGCAACAATTCCTCTAAAATTCTTCCTTATATTAGGCATAGTGAAATTGCATAAGGTTATTCTTTCTTGTGCCATTTCTTATTGATTCGATTGCTATTCTTTTTATTTAATAAGTAATCTTCTTTCCCTGTGCAAACAACGAAGAGTTTATTTAATTTTTGGGTTAATACTATCAAAACTTTGAGAATGACACTTAGAATCAGTCAAAGTATAAAAATATAAACAAATAAAAATAATAAAACTAAAATTCCTAGATCGATCATTCATTAATCTAATCTAATATTAATTCAAATTAATCTAATATAATATATATATATATGCTATGAAATCTGCAAACAAGGATTAGTACTTAGTCGTTTAATACTTAATTCACTTTGCTTCCCTGTGGACCAACCCTTACTTGCATTATACTAAGAAGGGATATATATATATATATATATGCAAGTAAGGGGTTGGTTTATAGGGAAGCAAAGTGAATCAAGTATTAGACGACTAAGTACTCTAGATAACTAAGATAACAAAGTAAATCAAAGAATAGGGCAAACTAAACTAACAAAGCCAGTAAAACTAAACTAATCTAACTATAGAAATAAAATATATATGCAAATCAAACTATACAACACATATTCAAATGAAACAACTAATGACCATGAAATATTGTAGAATGAATTGATTGGAGGATCAACTTAATGTCTTTAAGTGTTTATCTCTACATCGACCAAAGATGTCTATGAATAAAACTATACTCATTCTCACTTTTTGTATAATTTGTAAACATAGAAGTTATGGTCCATGCCAATCCTTTAAACTCCTTATAGTCGATTTCCTCTCTCAAGTCTAATCCTTTAACTTAAGTGAATCTAATTATTTTTCCATTAAAGAAGCTAACTCTCATTATGAATCGTTGAATAACATATCATATAAGGTGATCAATCATATACAACAATGATAATTCATAATCAAACTCAAACACAAATTTATTCATAAAAAAGAAAAATAATCAATTCATTGTTTCGTAGAATAGTGCAATCTAGTCCATACAACTTAGCCTAAATACTTGATTAAATCAAGAAGGTAAATAAGAGAATAAGGGAACATAAAGAGAGAGAAGAAGAGAAGAATGAGATGAAGATCTAAAGAAGTCTTCACTCTTTGGAAAGGTTAGACTTCTTCTGGAACTCCAAAGGAAACTAACTTTAACTTGGAAGAATACTTCCTTTCACAACTAACTAACTCTCTCTTTCTAACACTTTTTGATTTTTCTTGAATGCTTAATGAATGATTTATGATGTTTAAATGTAACTAAGTCCATTTATTTATGAGTCTTGAGGTGCCCCAAGTCGTGCCAATTTTGAAGAGGTGTCTTTACGAAAGGGTGTGATGAAGGGGTTTTGTAACTATTCAACACACTAGTGTGAGTCAACACAGCTACTTATTGTATGGTCACAGTGCCTACTTGGCACAGTATGCCACCACTGGTGATAAACCAACTTATTCCTTCCTTGCTCGATTTATTTTATTCTTCAATCTAAGGCCTTGTAACACATTTGTATGCAAACTTTAAGCTAAAAAAGGCCTACAAAATATGAAACTTACATAAGATCTATCAAAGTAAATCTAGGCTTAAAATCATTAGCAATATTGATAAAAAAAACATATTAAAAACAAAAGAAACATAGACATAAAATCCTTAGAACACTATACTAATTTGCACTATGTTAATGGGAATTGACGCTTGAAGGATGTCTAACATTTTAGTTGTATTAAGTTAGATATTAATGTCGTAATAAGCTTATGATTGTTCTTTATGTAAATGAGTTTTAACGGCAAGGATAATTGATGTAGTTTGAGTTCTTTGATATTATTTGACTTCTTAAATGTTGTATAACATTATAAACCTAAGGTTTAACGAGTTATTCAAGTGTTAAAAGTTGTCTTACATCTTAGTTGGGGTGGAGTTAAACATGGATATGAATAAATGGATAGGTTATGATGAGAAATGAGTATGTTGATGAATTTACAAGTATAAATTGATGATTATGAAATGAGTTAATTATGGATTATTACATGATTTAGTAGTAACAATGAGCTAAGTAGGAATTGTGACAGTTACATTATAAGTTAAAGATAGTGAAAGTTATGTTCCCCTGTTTGATTGTTTTTTAGGACTTCATTATCCTTATAAGGTCTTCTGCCCTATTATAATATATGTTATGTTTGTGTTATATGTTTTATGGATGAGTTTGAGCAACTCTCCATATTTTAGATGCTATAGTGATAATGTAATGAATGTATATGTTTAGGGATGCGTATAGGTGAGATGATTAAGAGCAAGCAAGGATAAAGCTAAAATTAAGGCTAAGGCAAAGAGATAGAAAAAGAATAAAACCAAAGCAAGGAAGAGCTAAACCTAATAAAGAAAGGTGAGGGATTTTATCGTGGCTTTTAATGTTTATCGCATACGTGCATCATAAATTTATATGTAAGCCATACTAGGTGAAATTATGTCAATATAATAGTCATATGCATTTATATGATTGAAATGAAATCCTATGTTTAATTGCCATGTGATGTAAGGGTAGTTCAAGGAAGAAATGGGAATCCAAAGATTCATAACTATCTATGTAAGGATGATATGACTAATATATGAAAATGAAATGTTATGCATGCATGACACGACTGATGATGAAACAATCCTATGTAAGAGAAAGACATGATTGGTGAGGCAACTCTCCCATGAATGCACTACAAGTGAGGCAACTCTCTTATGCTAGAAAGATAAGTAAATCAAATAAGGATTCCCATAGACTTGACTATTCATAAATGTAATGTTATATTATGTAAATATTGTATGCAAATGATATGCCATGTAGCTAGAGATGTATTCGTGTAAAGGCATGTGAGCATTACTTATCATATATTGTCAAGGCACTGCATTGTTTGTTTGTAGTAGCTTGCAGTAATGATATATATGTATAATTGGAAGAGTTATAATTATATTAAGAAAATGTTAAGTTATGTCTTATATTCTTAGTAATCTCCGCAAAGTCTAAGTTATGAATAATGTGATATGTATATGTCTAAGGTTGATATAATATAAAATGTTTGTGATGCATGCTTAATGGAAATGATGTTAAGGCATACTAAGATTTATGACCCTTATAAGATAAAAATTGAATGCTTATGATAATAAAAGGAATGGTATAGGTATAGTGCCTTAAGTCGACTCATGATTCTAAGATTATCTAAATGGTAGAGTATTATGTTTAATAATATGCATATAGTAAAAGTAAGAAAAGGAAAGGATTGCAAGGGATTGATTGGTGAGTCTATACTCCTTGATTTTGACATGATTAAAATATTAATTAATTGGCCCTTGTACAATGTAAGAAAGTATTTTTTTAATGAAATTTTAAGATTAAGATTAACTTAAATCCCTACCTCCTATTTATATTATCCTAAGAATCCAAGCTAGGGGAAATGGAAACTAATAACGTTCATGGGCCAATAAGTATAAGTTTATGTTTTTAAGTATTAGATAGTTAAGAATGGGCTTTAAACACTAAAAATTAGGCTTGTTACGGGTTCTGAAGGCCTTAAGCCTTCCTAATCCCTAGCGTCAACATGAATTAGAATCTGAGTTATGACACTATAATTCCATAAGCTCATGTAGAAACTCTAGGATCATAAAATAGTATACTTATCTTATTTGGTTGTATTTTTCCCAAAGGAGAGTGGAAATTTCTAAGGAATACAAAAGATGAATCTTGTAATTATCACCATTACTATAAATATTTTTATATATCCTATTCCTCACCATGTGAAGAAAATCTCTTGATGTAAATATTAGCCCCATTCCCTTTATTAATGTAAATGTCTATGTAAGCATATGATCTCTTATAAAGAAATTCCTTTCACAAATATTTATGTATATTCCAATCCTTGCTTTGTATAAAAATTATGTATTGCTCTTTAGAATTTCCACCTTTCCTAGTCAAAAGGACCATGCATATTCACTATTCCCTATTAATAAGTGAATGAAACATTACCAAGAAAGAGCCACTAAACCTCATGTGTGAGAGGAATAAAGTTGGAAGGATATGTGTTTATATGTGAATAACATAAGCATTTCATGTATACAAGCATAATTTTTATCTATCCATGCATCACTATAATAAATCTTATTCTATAACCATCATTACTCCACCTAAATCCTCTTAAAAGAGGAGAGGGAGAAGATTAACTAGAAAGAAAGTAAGGCACCATGTCTAATACAAACCATACAACTACTAGTAGTCATAGACTAAATAGATCAAACAATTTAATTATAACTAATAGAGATGATAAGGGTAGACTTTAACCATCTGATGGAGGATCATATCCTAGAGGAGGATTAGAAGCATTTGAATAAGATCTTAGAAAAAAGGAATGAGGTATCTTTTAGTAGAGCTAAAAGGGGAAAAGACAAAATAGATACCCCACCTGCAGTGATCATAAATGATGACCTATTTAGGATAGAGGGCTACTACAAGTAAAAAGCTTTTAAGAAGGGGGATGTTATGGTACCAACACTGGAGAAAGACATGGCCTAGTGACAATTTAGCACCAATTCACTGCCTATGGCCTAGTGACAAATTGTACATCATTAGGTCTAGTAACATAACTATCAATTGCTAGGTCTAGCGATAAAAAAGTATGTTGTTAGACTAGCAATGACTTAGTGCTTTCACTAGCTAGCGATAGAAGGTCTATTATTAAAGCCAGCGACGAACACTTAAGGGTGAACCATTTGTCACGTGTCTATCGCTATAACTAGTGTCAAATACTTAACGGTTAGCAACAAAATTTTCGTCGCTAGCCCTTAGGTTTAATTCCACAACTCATCTCCCTTTCTTTTTCAATTCCTTCACTTCCTCTTCGTTGTGTGGTCCAACACCATCTCACTTTTTTTTTTTTCATTGTTCTCCTCCCTCCATCACTGCCCACCACCTCCAACAACTCCTTTTCTGCTGCTCACTCTAGCCTTGGTTTCTCTCTCTTTCTTGGTTACTCTTTCTCTAAAAGTTATAGTTTCTCTCTCTCTTTCTCTCTCTAAAAAGTATGTTTTTTGTGAACTTTTGGTGTACTATTTTGTTATTTTTAAAATGGATATTTATGGACGGAATTTAGTTATTTTTTGTATATTATTTTGTTATTTTAAAAAAGAAATATTGATTTAGGAGATTTTTGTGAAAATATTGTGTATTTAATTGTGTAAAAATTATGTTTAGATTTGAAATTATAAATAATGCGAAATTTTGAAATATTAGATACTGATTTGGAAAATTTTAATTATTTTTGCATTATATTATTTAGTTAATATTTGTTAAATTTTGGAGAAAATTATGTAAAATTGTGAATCAGTAAGTGTTGAGAAAATTATGCGATTAATTAGAATTAAATTATAAATTAATTTATTGGAAAATTAAGTTATGTAATTAATTTCATAATTAATTTTAATAATTACTTAAGAAATTTGGAAGTAATTTTGAGTATATGAATTTAATTTGTATAATAAATGAAAAATTAAGAATGAAGTATTGATTTTGAAATTAATTAGAAAATATAAAATTAACTATTAAGTTTGTAATTAGTTAGAAATGTTGGAAGTAATCAAAGAATTTTATTATTCATTAGAAAGTTAGGAATTAATTATTAATTTTGTAATTAATTAGAAAATTATGAAATAATTAGTAATTATGTAATAACTTGTAGTTAATGAGAAAGTTATTAAGACATTAGAAATTAATATTTATGATATTACTTTGAATTGTATAATAATTAGAAAATTAATAAATAATTATTAATTATGAATTTATAAGTAATAGAAAATTATGAATTTTGTAACTAATTATTTCAAATTAAATTTGTTAATTAATTAGAAAGTTATGAATTAGTAGGAATTTATTAGTTATTAATGAATCAATTTTTTATTATATATATTTTATTGGAATATTAGTTAGGAAATAACAAAATAATTAAGACATTAGAAATTATTTTTAGTATATTATTTTAAATTATTTATTAACTAATAATGTTAGAATTAAGAATTAACCTTGAGAAGTGGAATAAAGGTGACAAGCTAAATTGGTGAGTTAAAACAATTTTCAAATGGTGAGCAATTTGAGAAGAGGAGGAGGAATCACAAGGATAAAAGGAGGAATAAGTTTGTCCTCCACCACCACTAGTTCAATTGTATGTGCCTCTTATTCCATTTCCTTAAAGGTTAAAGAGTCAAAGCGACGATAAAACAATAAAAGACTTTGCCAAATTTCTTAAAGTTTTTAACAAAATACAAATCAACATTCCTTTCCTTGAAGCACTAGAACACATGCCTTCTTATGTCAAATTTCTTTCAATTATTATGTTTGGTGCATAAGTTTACATGTTTATCATAGCTACTTCCTTTAAAATCTTGATGTTCCTAAGTTAATTTTGCATATAAAAATGTCTTATAAAGTATATTTATGTTTTGTAAGTCAACAAGAGAAGAAAGGAAAGAAATAATGAGATACAAGGCAACTGTAGATTCATGTTCATAATTCTAGAGCATTGCTCATTATATTGAACACAACTTTCTTTGTAGAACTCTAAATGAGTTGTTTTAAAAGGCATTGGAAATATAACAAATAGGGCTACAACTTTCATGTTTTGAGCTTGAGCTAATTTAGTCATCTTTAGGGTAAAAAATGGGTCTCAACTTTGCTTGACTATATACATGCCTATACAGTTGTCCACAAGCTAAGGTCGCTCTTTTACATGCCCATGTAACTTCCTTACATGCTCATGCACTTCTCCTACATGCCCTTGCAAAAGGGAATCACAAAGGAATCACTTTTGAATTGCTTATTTGCATGCCTACACAACCCTAAAAAGGCAAATTTGGGGCTTGTTAATCATTTACAATTATTTTCTCTTCCAACCTTTAAAATTTCTTAGTTTGGCATCAAAGGCATTATAAAAGAAGGCAAAAGGTCATGAAATTCATGATCAATAATTAAGGAGTAACAAATCAATAGTCATAACATACCCATCAAATGACCATTTAATAAGCCAAGAAATCAATCAAAAAAGAGGCAAAGCTTCAAGTAAAGGCTAAGGAGCAAAAGAAAAGATTAATGAGACATTCAAGCAAGATGAAGTCCATGGCCTCTAACATCATTAGTTTGATTGTTCCTTCTTCTCTTTATTCCATTATGAGCTAATTTCTTCAAGCTAGAGTTGTAGATGGATCTTATTTAACTCTTTTGGATTTCTAATCTAAGTTCTTTTGATTTTATTCATCATTGTGTTTGCAATATTTATGAACATTCATTCTTATTAATTGAAAGGCCACTAATCATAATGAGTTTTATGAACCAACTATTAAGAGATACTTTTCATGAAATGGAGCTTTAATGATTTCGATAATATATTATATGTTAAGATATCTTAAAAGTTTATTACTATACTAGGATCTTGCATTGTTTGACAATAACATGATGTTTAACTATTATGTCAAGAGACTTTCATCCTAACATGTTCTTATATGTTAATTAATACTTGAGGGAGATTAATTAATCACTTAAGTGATTCAATGTAACACTAGATGAATGAATCAATTGAATGGAAGATTAGGATCCATAAGTAATTAATAAGTGAAGTTGAACTCTGGGCTAACTTTTATTATTTTCTTTGCAATTACTTTATTTATAGTTTACTTAGTTTTATTTCTTAGTTTAAACCTTTGTCTATTTAGGATTTCCAAATAATACAAGGAATAAGATGCTTAGTACTTATTATGTATCCTTGTGGGAATGATATATGTACTCTTATACATTATATTACTTGTGACCTATGCATTTATAGTTTAAAGGTATTTTACACTTAGCATAAACACATCACCAAGTTTTTGGCATCATTGCTAGGGATAAAACACTTTAATACTAAGCAGTTATTTCTTTATTAATTTAGAATTTTCTTTTTATTTTTGTATAGGTTGTTAAGGATAAAAAAAACTTTAATACTAAGCAATTATTTCTTTATTAATCTAGAATTTTCTTTTTATTTTTGTATAGGTTGTGTTTTTTATTTTCTTTATTTCTTATACATAAATATAACTTTGTGACATGGATGCTCTCAAGGCATTACATGCTCAAGTATCTATCTTTAAAAAGCAAATAAATTCCATGACTTATAATGTCGAATTCTTTCTTTTCATATCGCTGATATGCAAATCATGTGGGGAAATTGGCCATAAAAGCACAACTTGCCAAATGGGGAATCCTTTTGCACATGGAAAAGTAAGTTTTATGAGGAATTTCAATCACCAACCCAATAATCCTTACTATAATACCTATAACCTTGGTTGGCAAAACCCCCTAACTTTTTTTAGTCTATTAATAACTATTTGAACCCCAATCTTCAAGCACCCCCTATTTTTCATCAATTGCTAACCTTCCAATCCCTAGAGGAAGAGTCTAACCTAGAAATCCTATTGGAGAAATTCATCACAAAATTGATGCAAGGTTGGAACACCAAGATTAGATGATAAGTATGAAGCTAGGAAACTATTCTTCCTCTTTCAATAACCTTGAGGTTCAAATGGAACAAATAAATAATGCCTTAGACCTTAGATCTCTTAGTATCCTGCTTAGCACTTTCAATCCCAATCCTATAGAGCAAGTCAAAGAGATTACATTAAACAACGTAAGGAGATCGATTCAAAGGTGAAAGAGAATGAGGACACAAAAAAGATAAAAAGCTCATTTAAGGAAGGTAAATTGAAAGGAAAGCCAAAAGATAATATGCCACTCGTAAAGGAGGAGAGGTGTTTGACCTTTAATGACAAAAAAGAATGTATACATGAAGATTATCAATAAAAGGTAGAGAACTTTATTTTAAAAGTCTAAAATGGTAAGAGACGAAAAAGATTTTATTATTACAGAATGTCTGGTAACAAAAAAGGAGTATGGATTGAGGGGGAATAATCTTTGATATTTCAAACTTATGCTTATACATTTATCAATCAATTTGAATCACTAAGAAACTATGCAAATCACTTCACACGAACTTCTAAACACTTAAAATCAATAAGAGTATGCAATTTAGAGCTTTTATACATTGCATATTTAATCTAGATTGTCAAAATCAAAAAGAGGGATATTATTACACTAGGTTGGTCAAATCTAAGTCAAAGTTATTTTTTGATCTTGACAATATAGATTGAAAGGTTCTAATGTCAATTTTGAGTATTGTTCTTTCAAAATTTAAGCTAGGAACTCATTGAAAGTTGAATGGAAGTGAAATGCTCTAAGTAACAAAATTGTCCCCTAAATTGTGAATAAGGCTTAGAGGTCGCGACTGCTACTCTAGAAAAATGTTGGATCAAAGTGGATAGTTTGATTCATGGTGAATATTAAAGTTAAAGTTGTGATTGTTTCTTTTAAATGACTTGGGAAGAACTTCAACAGGAAGTCAAAGGACCAATCAAGCTGAGCCATATGTTAAGGAGACATTAGAAGTTTCAAATTTACGATATCGACCCACTTGTTACTTAAAACTTAAAATCTTCAGTCTAGTTTACAGCAAGTATAACGTCATTATACTCTAACACTACTTCAGATAGTGACTATGACATACATTTTGCAACTGGGACATTTATTAAAGAAAGAGTTTTAATAGCTAGTTTTTTTATAAAACCAATGAGCATCTATTAGGTGGCACTAGCTATTAGACACATTTGAAGATCTCAACTACAAAAGGCCAAAATCTAGAGTGAAACATGGATTGCAACCACAACTAGACTCTAACAAACATTAAATGCATTATTTACTAACCAACTTTGGAGATTTAGAGATAGTTTCATTTATAATGGCTCTTTGGTGATTGAAATTTATAAATAATCCACCAAATGGCTTTGAATGCAAAAGGATAACATTTAATTATGGCAAAACTCTTGCAATTTGATTTCTCAACTCTTTAATACTTTAATTCTTTGTACTTAAGTTGTAAAAGGCTAGGTATGAGACATAAACACTCTAAGTATAGGTTTTGAGAGTAAACTTAAATGACCAAACTCTTGTATAAGGTCATATGTGAGTCTTAAACATAATTGTAATTGGGTTTAGTATGAGTCTTGGAAAAAACATTTACAAGTTTGGTGTGAGCTTATAAAACACCTTTGAGAGTTAGTAAAATACCTAATTATAGACTTGGGGAGTGGACGTAGAGTTTGTTAACTCCCAACCATTATAAATTGCGTGTATTGATTCTTTTTCTATTATTTCTTCAAATTTCTATTGCTTACACTCCTTTTAAAATTTAAAATTTTCAAAAATTCAACCTCATTCCTTAGTATGAAGGGCCAACACGTAGTATTAGAGCAAAGTCTCAAAATTTATCTTAATTACTTGAGGAAAGTTTATGGCACAAGGAGAAATACACACTCACCTTAACCCCTTCTTTGATGGATATGACTATGCTCGTTGAAAGTATATAATAGTTATTTTACATCCACGTCTTCTACTCCTACATTCATTAGAGCTTCCACAATTCAAACTTCTAGCATAAAAGTGATTGGGAAGAAGAGTCCTTATAGCACTAAGGCCCCTATGCCCAAGGGCAAGGCAACCTAAAGCCCTAAGGCTAAGCCTCAAAGAGCTAATCATGCTTTGATGCATTAAAAGAGGCATGCATAAAAACACACACCTTCTAGTCCTTACCACATATGTTCTTGCATGCATGCATATCGTCATGGCATAAAAAGGCCCCACACTCATGATCAAACAACTCATAAGAGAACAACTAATAAGTTTAAACTCTAATGCCATTATTGCATGAAATTTAGGAATATTAATGTGTTTTGTTACATTACAAAGGCATACCTCAAACTTAAGGATCCTTTCAAGCCTAACCTCTTAGGATCGAAGTATACTTAGGTACCTAAACAAAGGTGAATTTGTCTTATTTTATAAGAATGCTTAGAAGCTACCAATGAGGAAGTTAATGATTGGCATACAGATAGTGGGTGTTTAAAGCATATGACTAAAAACAAGAAGTTATTCACATCCGTTAAAGAAAGGATGGTGGCAATGTGATATTTAGAAATAATGTCAAGGGTAAGGAAATTGACATCAGTGTAATTGGTAAGAAAGGTTGCACCCTTATTGATAATATTCATTGATGGTTTAGAGCATAATTTGTTGAGTATAAGACAATTATGTGACAAGGGTAACAAATTAGCTTTGATTCTAGAGAGTGCCTTATCTCTGCCTTAGTAAATGAGAATGTAGTCTTCAAAGGTGAGAGGTAAGGCAATACATACATAATTGACTTAGAAAATTTTGTTAACCAATCCTTCAAATGTCTTGTGTCTATTAGCAATGAAACATGACTTTGGCATAAAAGACTTAGACATGCAATCATGGAGGTTCTTCAAAGTCTATCTAAAAAGAAGCTTTTAGAAGGTCTTCTTAAGCTAAGGTTCATAAAAAAACAAGACATATAGACCATGCCAAATAAGGAAGCAAAACTAAGCAACATATAAGGCAAAAAATGTTATAAGCACATCTAAACCTCTTTAACTTATTCATATGAGCTTAGTCAGACCTAATAGAAATGCTAGACTTGGTGGAAAACATTATGTATTTGTCCTAGTTGATGACTACTTAAGGTTTAATTAGGTTAGTTTCATAGTTCATAAGAGTGATGTTTTTAATGCTTTCAAAAGTTTTACAAAAAAAGTTTAAAATGAAAAAGGTTACTTCATTTCTTCTATTAAAGTGACCATGGAAAGGAATTTCAAAATGAAAATTTTGAAAATTATTATTTAGAGAATGGGATTTCACACAACTTTTCAGCTCCTAGAACATTGCAATGAAAATGTGTTATAAAGAGAAAGAATAAAATATTGGTTGAGATGACTACGACTATGCTCGATGAGTACTCTCTTTCAAATTACTTTTGAGCCAAAGCTATAAACTCCTCTTGTTATATTACAAATACAACTTTTAAAAGACTCATTATAAACAAAACAACTAATGAGTTATGAAATGGATGAAAGCCCAAGCTTTCATACCTTAGAGTATTTGGTTGCATATGCTACATCTTGAATACCAAAGACAACCTTGAAAATTTTGCTTTTAAAATTGATAAAGTTATATTTTTAGGCTATTCCACCACTAATAAGGCTTATAAAGTCTTTAACAAAAAGTCCATCATGGTTGAAGAGTCAATCAATGTTGTTTTTTATGAGAAATTTGATCTTGGTAAATGCGTTCTTATTGATGATCTTGTATGTGACTTTGATAAGTTGGAACTCAACTCCACATCAAAGCAAAATGTGATTAATCTTGGAGAATAAGAGCCATTTCAAGAAGTAGAACAAGTTCAACTTCAAAAAGAAGATAACCAAGCTTAAGAACTACCTAAGGATTGGAGGTACTCCAAGAATCACCTAAAGAAGTTACTCATTAGTGAGACCATTAGTTATGTGCCATAGGCTAATGTTTATAATGGATATTTTCTTAATAATGTTATAGTTACAATTTTATTAAATATCTCTTTTATATTTTGTTTAGGACTAATTTATAAATTACATGAATAGTTAATTCTACCTAATGTCATAAAGTATGTGAGTTGATAGTAAAAACATTAGTTGAAAATAATTTATCCCTAGTCGATCATTATTGTTGGGATAATAATGAATAAAGACTAGTATTTATTTGATTGGTGACTGTATATGTGATATTAAATCAAATACATAGATACATGTTTAAGAAATATTGTATTAGATCGATTGGCTATGAGAACACTACATAGATTAATAGTCATAAATTTTATTCGTGTAATAGTATTACATAACCTCTAAGCTGAAAATGACTATAGATTCTAATATGATGAACTTCATGTTTTGATATAGTCCAACATTATCTTTAACCAAATAATCTTATAGACTAACATTAGACATGGAGTAAATCATATAGGGGAATATGAATGATTGAGAAGGAATTTATCCCTCATTTATTTATGAGAAATATATCTCTAGGCCCCTTGATAAGTTAGACTAAAGAGATTGCATGGTCATGCAGTAATGAATTGATAAAGGCTATCAATGACATTTTACATTAGCCTACTTGGAGATCGAGAAAGAATTGAACTATATAAGGATGACATAATCCATGTCATATATTCAATTGAGATATAATATGACAAAAACATTATAATACTATTTGTAAAATAGGTTAGGTTAAATCATTGACCTTCACGTAATATGGGTAGTGTTAATGTCTTGCTAGAGGCCACTTATGACTTGTGAGCCAAAATAGGTTTTTGGGTCATTACCAACATATATGAAGCTACAAGGTCGCACACATAGAATAGGCACAAAATGAAATTGGGTTTTTACTACTCTTCCTATTTATAATTAAGATAATTAGAGATATTATCTAAATTATTAGATATTTATTTCATTTTAAAGA
The DNA here is from genome assembly GCA_949677035.1 of Omphalea diandra. Classification (NCBI taxonomy): domain Eukaryota; kingdom Viridiplantae; phylum Streptophyta; class Magnoliopsida; order Malpighiales; family Euphorbiaceae; genus Omphalea; species Omphalea diandra. The sequence continues at coordinate 31,475 of CATIWR010278688.1, forward strand.
TTAAAATTAAATAGGATATTATTTTAATTATATCTTTTAAGATATAAAGTTGGCATAAAATATCTTAACAGTTAAGATATATATGCAAGTTTTAGGGTTTTTAAAAACCATACAGAACATTCTCATTTAGGAAATGTTTTAGAGAGAGAAAAAACCATAGTGCTAGCACACTTTAGATTGGGAGAAAGCCTATTCGTGTGGATACTTGCAGAGGGCGATCATCCTTTGGTGATGTATATCTGACTCCAAGCTCGAGGTTGGGTGTTACTGGTATAAATCCCCTCTCTACCTTCTAATAGATTATTACTTTTCACAAGAATTGCTATGATTCATATTTGTTCCTTTTTGTTTAATCAAATTGGATAAATCCATGGTGGGATTCTATATGGAAAAGTATTGTTTTTTTGCTGTGTTTGTTCTATAAATCCCAATAAATATCTCCAAATGAGTAAATACTGGTGCATAATTAAATGCATTAGATAATAATCTTGCTTTTGTTTCTCAATTGGAGACAAAATCAATTGATGAGGCTCTAGATGATGAGTGTTGGGTAATTGCTATGCAATAGGAACTCAACCAATTTGAAAGGAATAAAGTTTGAGAACTTGTCTCTAGGTCAAAGGATCACCCGGTTGTAAGTTGCAAATAGGTGTTTAGAACAAGCTAGATGAGAATGGTTGCATCATTAGAAATAAAGCTAGATTGGTTGTCAAAAAGGTACAACTAAGAGGAATGCATAGACTATGATAAAACTTTTGCCCCCGTTGCAAGATTAGAGGCCATTAGGATTCTTTTAGCTTATGCATGCAACATGAATTTCAAGCTTTTTCAAATGGATGTTAAACATGCATTTTTAAATGATTTTATTGAGGAGGAATTCTAAGTAAAAGAACCTCATGATTTTGAATCTCATGATTTACCAAATCATGTTTTTAAATTGACTAAGCCCTTGTATGGATTGAAACAAACTCCAAGAACTTGGTATGAAAGACTTAGTTCTTTCCTTTTGAAAAATGATATTGAAAAGGATAAGATTGATAAAACTTTATTTGTAAAAAAGCAAGACAAAGACACATTGATTGTTTAAATTTTGTTGATGATATTATATTTGGTGCTACTAATTAATCTTTTTATGAGGATTTTGCAAAGTGTATGACTAGGGAATTCGAAATGAGCAAGATGAGTGAACTTTAGTTCTTCCTTTGTGTACAAATTAAGAAAAGCAAAGACGGTATCTTCATCAACCAATCCAAGTATATCAAAGAGCTACTCAAAAGATTTAGGATGGATGGTTGTAGGAGTTCCAAGACACTAATGAGCTCAACAATAAAGCTTGGCAAGGATGACTTAGGTAAGTCGATAAATAAGAAGAAATATATAAGTATGATTGGCTCTCTCATTTATCTTACCACTTCTAAACCTAATATCATGTTTAGTGTTTGTTTGCATGCTATATTTCATTCATATCCTAAGGAATCCTACTTGCATGTGGTTAAGAGAATTTTAAAATATTTACATTGCATCATTCATCTAGGGTTGTGGTATCTTAAGAATTCATCCTTAAATCTTCTTAGATATTCGGATGCAGATTATGTTGATAGTTTATTGGATAGAAAAAGCACTTCCATAACTTGTCAATTCATTAGAGAATGTTGGTATAGGATACTCAATCCTATGATTAAAACCTCTTTTGATCTTGACAAAGTAGATTGATCATCACTAATGTTTCAAATAAGTGTTGTTTTTGCAGAATTGAATCATTCCCTCTAGAAGAAATAAAGAAGTTGAT